>SJYA01000577.1:188337-211863 GCA_006410615.1 Neotragus moschatus | reverse complement strand
GTGACCATGATCACTGAAATGTGAGAAATATAATATAATGTAATATAATAAATCAATATAATAATAATATAATATAATAGATCTAAATATAATCTAATAAATCTAATATAAATAATAATATAATATAACAAAATGGGAGTAAATTGGTTATAAAACTGGGGAGAGTTAATAAAAATAGTTTAAAGTGACATTTACTGTAAAACAAAAAATACAATTACAATAATCTGGATCCAAATCCCCCAGGTTTCAATGAAAAAATAATCTGCCATGTACTTTTATTGGTAACAAAGTACACAATGAGAAGAAAAAATGGTTAGACAAATGACAAATTGACAAATTCTAGACCTCAGAGAAAATGTATTTTGAAATGAGCCATAAAGAAATTCTTAAAAAATTAAAATAAAACAAAACAACCTTGTCTAGACCATATTTTCTGATGAAAATTTCTAGTAAAACTGGACATAAACTCATAAACATAAATGCAGCCACTTAGAAATTAAACAGTAACTCTCTTCAAAATGTTGAGTCAAAACCAAAATTATAGTCATTAAGAAATAGAAGATAATGACAGTGCTACATACAGCATTCTGTACTTAGAGCAAAAATTTGTATTCAGTGCTTTTATTATAATGCAAGAAATAATAAAAATAAATGAACTCAGTATTAAACTCTAAAAGCTAGCAAAAATAATAACATAAAACTAAGAAAAATAGAGGGGAAACTGATAAAAGTATGTATTAAAGACTTAGAAGACAGGATAATGGTTAACTAATTAAAAACATCATCAAAGAACAGTTTTTATGTATCAGTCAATAAAATTTATATATAGCTAGCAAGTCTTAATTGGAAAAAAAAAAAGGAAGAACTCAGATACACAGCCTTAATTCTGAGGTTATAGATATAACCAGAGATATAAAAATACAATGCAGCATGTAATATAATATAGTAGTATATTATTTTATAAATATAACCTGACTCTCAGACCTTGAAAATAGACTGTGACAGCTGTATTCTTTAACTGGTGTTTCCTTCCTCTTTCTCTTGACCAGTCCTTCAGAAACAATGTTTTATGCCTTCTGCACCATGATCCCCATGCAAACTAGCTTTTGCAATGTGCTCATCATAAACATTATGCAAGAAAATTGCACACATTCAAATCCAATGACTTCGCAATCCGGCTCTTATTTGAAACCCTCCTGTCTTGACATCTTGAACCCTATCACTATTGTTTTTCTCCTACTGTCATAATGTTGGTTTTTTTTTCTTTGTCAGGATTAACTCTTTAGCCTTAATGTTTTCTAACTTCCCTATCAGACTTGCCATTCATTCCCTGTTTCAAACATCATCAGTTCAGGTCAGTTCAGTTCAGTCGCACCCAACATTTTGCGACCCCATGGACTGCAGCACACCAGGCCTCCTTGTCCATCATGAACTCTCAGAGTTTACTCAAACTCATGTCCATTGAATCAGTGATGCCATCCAACCATTTCATCCTCTGTCATCCCCTTCTCCTCCCCTCTTCAATCTTTCTCAGCATCAAGGTCTTTTCAAATGAGTCAGCTCTTCGCATCTGGTGGCCAAAGTATTGTAGTTTCATCTTTAGCATCAGTCCTTCCAATGAATATTCAAGACTGATTTCCTTTATGATTGGATCTGGTTGGATCTCCTTGCAGTCCAAGGAACTCTCAAGAGTCTTCTCCAACACAACAGGTCAAAAGTATCAATTCTTTGGTGCTCAGTTTTCTTTATAGTCCAGCTCTCACATCTGTACATGACTACTGGAAAACCATAGCTTTCACTGGACGGACCTCCACTGGCAGAGTAATATCTCTGGCTTTTAATATGTTGTCTAGGTTAGTCATAACTTTTCTTCCAAGGAGAAAGCGCCTTTTCATTTCATGGCTGTAGTCACCATCTGCAGTGATTTTGGAGCCCAAAAAGTAATGTCTGACACTGTTTCCCCATGTCTTTCCCATGAAGTGATGGGACCAGATGCCATGATTGTAGTTTTCTGAATGTTGAGTTTTAAGCCAGTTTTTTCACTCTCCTCTTTCACTTTCATCAAGAGGTTCTTTAGTTCTTTTTTGCTTTCTGCCATAAGTGTGGTGTCATCTTCATATCTGAGGTTATTGATATTTCTCTCTGAAATCTTGATTCCAGCTTGTGCTTCATCTGGGCCAGCAGTTCACATGATGTACTCTGCATAGAAGTTAAATAATCAGGGTGACAATATACACCCTTGACATACTCCTTTCCCAATTTGGAACTAGTCTATTGTTTCATGTCCAGTTCTACTGTTGTTTCCTGACCTGCATACAGATTTCTCAAGAGGCAGGTCAGATGGTCTGGTATTCCCATCTCTTTAAGAATTTTCCAGTTTGTTGTGATCCACACAGTCAAAGCCTTTGATATAGTCAATAAAGCAGATGTAGATGTTTTTGTGGAGCTCTCTTGCTTTTTCAATGATCCAGTGAATGTTGGCAATTTGATCTGTGGTTCATCTACCTTTTCTATCCGTCTTGAACATACATTCACGGTTCACGTACTGTTGAAGTCTGGCCTGGAGAATTTTGAGCATCACTTTACTAGCGTGTGAGATGAGTGCAATTGTGTGGTAGTTTGAGCATTCTTTGGCATCATGTTTCTTTGGGATTAAAACTGACCTTTTCTAGTTCTGTGGCCAATCCTGATCTTGCTATTCACCAGCTATTAACAACATTCTCAGTGGTCTGCTGACCAAACACCATGAGACAGAACCAAAGTATGAGAGAGAAAATGCAGCATGTCTAAAAATGTATCCATCATCTGGCCTAAGGAGTTGTCCTCTTGATTTCTCTAATTTTGTACAGTTGAATTTCATAGCCAGTATCAGCTACTATATACATGTTTTTTTCTTTCATCCATTCATAGTTTTGTTCAGCCCTACTGTAGTCATTTGTCATAATGCCATTACTTGACTGCCATAAAGGGCTTGCAGCTTTTCTTATCTAACCCATCTTTTCCATGCACATAATGGCTTGGTCAAAATATTCTCAGCATCTTCCACTTTTTTCTTTCCCTGATAGAAAATTACAGTGGGATTTTCCAGGCATGAATACTGGATTGGGTTGCCATCTCCTCCTTAGTGGGATCCTCCCGACCCAGTGATCAAACCTGCATCTTCTGGGTTTCTTGCATTGCCAGTGGATTCTTTACCCACTGAGCCAGCAGGGAAGCTCTGCTTTTTCAACAATACAATGCAAAAATGAAAGTTGGTAACCTAACTTTAAGCCCTCAAACCCTCTGCCTCAATCTGCTTTCAGGTGTTCCATAAAATGCCCATTCAGGGGCTATATGCCTCATTCAGTTTTTATATTCATTTTTTTGAAATACATATTTTGGCTTTCTTTCTTGTTTACTCCTGTTTTGCCCCTTCTTAGAAAAGCATGTTTCCATTTTTGGCTATCAAAGTAGTACTCTTCAGTTTGTATGTAAGGAGCTCGGCAGTTGGCACTCCATCCTAACGAGTAAAAAGCTGAACAGGCTGAGCCAACAATAATTCCAAAATCCCTAGAAGTGGTGAAGACACAAAGGGTAACACAGACTCCAAGAACAGAGAGGCAGAAAGGTGAATGGGGCTGCTCATAGCTTGAAGAGGCAAGAATCACCCTGCTCCTCACAGGTTACCACCATGCAGGCCAGTGGTGGGGAGGAAAACCTGAACTGGAATTGTTGGAGACTCGATGTGGACAGTGCTAGTAGGAGTTAGAGCTACAGTGGAGACCAGTCATAGTTTTGTGGGATTTATTCCCTGGAGCTCAACTAGGTTCTCACAATAAATTTCGGAGAAACACTAGTGAAGTTTACAGTCTGAGATCTCATCACAGAGTTACAACCCTTCCCCCACCCCTAACACTCTATGATCACAATACTGTAGGCCTATATACGGCAATTTCTTTTACTCAACCTATCTCATCAAGAAAATAATCTCCAGGTACCCTTGAAGGCAAAAAAATAAAAATAAAAAACATAATTCTAAGAGGCAGAGCAAGTGTAAGAATGAGACATGACAGTGATTTTGGAATCGTCAGGTTCAACATTAACTTTTGGAATCAGATCAGGATTTAAACTCTGTTTTATAACTTACTAAAAGTACTTCTCTGAGCTTCAGTTTCCCCATCTGTGAAAACAGGTCAGTAATAACAACTAACTTCAAATGATATTTTGAGAACTGAATGGATGAGTCCATACAAAGTCCTAGAACAGGGTGAGTCTGATAACTGTAGTAACTGTCATCCTTAACAACCACCACAACCCTGTTCCCCTTCACTTACCTGCTTCCTCTACCTGTCGTTGTGGCTACTGCTGTTTTGTGTCCCAAAATACATCTAACATCTCCCCTACTTGCTGCTTGAATGAGATACCCTGTTTTCTATTTCCTACTCTAGAATAAGTATAACAAACGACATATCAATTATTTAGGAAAAAACCAAATGTTCTGTTCTCTGCATACATTATTTTTTTCCAGAATGTACAGCTCTGGGATATTATTGCTATAGTCTCATTGTTGTGTGACTGACATATTCTATGTGCTGTTTTCATTTTAGTGATATTAAATAAACATCATGATATTTCTACTTAATATTGAATGGCTTCTCTTATTCAGAGATCTCTGCCTGCTGTTAAGTTGGTGATGTAGCTCTAAAAATATATGCTTTTTGTGATATGGAATATTAAAATTTCAGCTTTTATGGATGGACCTAGACAGTGTTATACAGAGTGAAGTCAGTCAGAAAGAGAAACACAAATATTATGTATTAACATGTACATGTAGATGGTATGAAGTGTTAGTCACTCAATCTTGCCCAACTCATTATGACCTTATAGACTGTAATCCCCCAGGATCCCCTTGGCCATAAGATTCTTCAGGCAAGAATACTGGAGTGGGTAGCCATTCCCTTTTCCAGGGGATTATCCTGCCCCAGGGATTGAACCCAGCTCTCCTGCACTGCAGATGGACTCTTTACCGTCTGTGCCACCAGGGAAGCCTCTGAAAAAATTGTATAGATGATCTTATTTGCAAAGTAGAAACAGAGACACAGACGTAGAGAAGAAATATATAGATACCAAGGGAGAAGGGGAAGTGGGAAGAACTGAAAGATTGAAATTGACACATACACATTATTGATACTGTGTATAAAATGGAACTCTACCTAGTGCACTGTGGTGACCTAACTGGGAAGGAAGTCCCAAAGGGAAGGGAGCCATACATATGGCTGATTCATGTTGCTGCACAGTAGAAACTAACACCACAACTATACTCCAAAAAAATTAATTTAAAAACAATAAAATGTCAACTTTGTCACCTGTGTTCCCTGAAACAGTATTTCATTTAACCAAAACCAATTCTGAAATAGTAAATTTATCACAAGTGAATGAATGAATCTCAATACTTTGCAATACTTTGCTTTCCACAGATAGACTGTGTCTCTCTTCCAAAGCCTGACATGAACTTTCCAATAGGTCCACTCCAGCCTAGTAACCCAGACTTAGATTTAGATATTAGACTCTTAGAAGTTAACCCAATTGTTATTACAATATGAATTAAGACTCAATTGCATTTCAGCATGTAAGCTTATTTTAATATCGCAGGGGTTTGTTAGGTGTTAGTGTTTGTGAAAATTCCACACATCTAACTATGGATATAGTTGAAAAGCAAATCAATGACAGCTTATCAGTCAAAATATAAGAGGACAGGTAAACTCAAGATAAAAGCTGAATGCATTTTCTATTGACAATGGCAAGACAGCTAGCTTTGTTATTCACCAAACCACAGATGATGTGAAATAAGGATTACTTCCCTGCTTCCAAATTGAGATTTGGTGCTCTTTCATGGTTGACTTTTTCTTCAGTTTCAAAGTCTGTCTTCTGCATGCACATACATAGTAAGTTATAAGCGTTTTCTGTTTCTAGAAGCATACTATGTATAAAATCTTTTCTCAGAAAGATTTTAAATGAGTTGAATTAAATAGAGCTTTCTAACAGTGGTTACGTTTTTGGTTTCAGTTTGATGGAATAGAAGGTTGCATTCCATAGTGTCAGACTTTATTTTGGGGGGCTCCAAAATCAGTGCAGATGGTGACTGCAGCCATGAAATTAAAAGACGCTTACTCCTTAGAAGGAAAGTTATGACCAACCTAGATAGAATATTCAAAAGCAGAGACATTACTTTGCCAACAAAGATCCATCTAGTCAAGGCTATGGTTTTTTCAGTGGTCATGTATGGATGTGAGAGTTGGACTGTGAAGAAGGCTGAGCACCGAAGAATTGATGCTTTTGAACTGTAGTGTTGGAGAAGACTCTTGAGAGTTCCTTAGAATGCAAGGAGATCCAACCAGTCCATTCTAAAGGAGATCGGTCGTAGGTGTTCTTTGGAAGGAATGATGCTAAAGCTGAAACTCCAGTACTTTGGCCACCTCATGGGAAGAGTTGACTCATTGGAAAAGACTCTGATGCTGGGAGGGATTGGGGGCAGGAGGAAAAAGGGACGACCGAGGATGAGATGGCTGGATGGCATCACTGACTCAATGGGCGTGAGTCTGACTGAACTCCAGGAGTTGGTGATGGACAGGGAGGCCTGGCATGCCGCAATTCATGGGCTCACAAAGAGTCAGTTACGACTGAGCGACTGGACTGAACTGAACTGAATCAGTAAATGTAAGAGTGCAGATGTAAGAATATCCAAAAATTTTGTAGATTAAAAATCAAAATATGTAAAGTTAAGTTTCAAAGAGTCCACTAAAGAGTAAATCAAACAAAAGAAGGGCATGGGAGAAAAGAACAAGAAAAAAACAAAGCATACTTGGAAGAAAAGAACAAGAGAAAGACAAAGCACACAGGTGTCATTTTACCTAAGGGCAGTTTTCTGCTTTTAAGAGGAAATCAGAATAGAAATTTAGTTAATTAAATTACTTTTATAAGTTTTTAGGCCTAGCTTTTTTGTTTGTTTCTTTTCTGATATTTTTAGTCTTCCTCTTTATAGTCCTAAGTATTATTTTCCAAGACACTAAACTATATAACTTTGTTTATAATATTTTAAGAGTAACCCGGGTTAATATTTGACATTCTTAAAGAATTCTCTATTTTTTGTTTGAAGAATAATAGAATAAATGCAAGAAGAAAATATTAAATTGGAATTTGAGATTTCAGTCTGTGGACATAGATTGCTCTTATTTTCAGAAGAGCATCATGAAAGTGAAGAATGTATTGCCTACAACTCAAAATGAAGGGGTTAGAGCAGTCAGAATAAATTATGATCTCCAAACTTAAGGAAATACTTAAATACAAAACAAAAAGCATAAATAAAATTATTTAGAACAGAAACACCAGTAGAAGAAAACAGATGCAATTTATCTTCTAACAAATTCATGGGAAACTTAATCTGGTCCGTGTGAAAGTGACAGACTAAGGTACAATTTACAGCCTAACCCCATGACACCGTGCCATGCTGCACACAGGATATCCATAACTGGATGTGAAGAAGCAAGGCATACAAATGACAAAAGCAGCTTCAGATGAATTGCTTAGGCAAGAGATGATCTTCACAGCTTGGATTAAGAGCTAGGCAGAATCCAACAGGGTCTGGCTGGATTTCCCTTCCTTCACTATGATCAGCTTACACAATGCTGGGAACAGCTCTGAACCAGAATTCCTGCCTTGTCACACAAAAACTACTCTATAGGAAGATATCCATCAATTATTGGAAATGAATAGTTATCACAAACATCAATATTTATTGTCCTTGCTATATTACATAATCTTGTCAAACATTCAAATGACTAACTTATTGTTTATAATTACAACTTTTTCTAGGTGTTATATTGATTATTAACTTCAAGGCAAATCCTTTATTCTAAGAGTTTCTGGTATTTGATGCTTCAGATTATTAAATGAAGGCTCTATTAGTATTTTGTTATTCTTGTTCAGCTTTTATAGCTTGTTTTGTTTTGATGTTTGATGTTTGTTTATTTGTATGGGTGTAAGTGCCCAGATAATTTTTTCCTCAAAGTGTAAAATTACAGTAGAATACAAATGGTCTCACAATGAATTCCCCTTTGAACATTACATTTGAATCCTCTCAGCTTAAAATTTGGTAATACCCATGAAAAGTAATTTTATTTGTTGTAAGAGGACATGCCAACGAAACACTGTATCTCAGAATACTAAAATAAAGTACGATGGTTTTGTCTACAAAGCACCAAACACATCCGGTTGAAAAGTGAGCATAATCTCATATCTGAAATTTAAAGAAAAAAATGTGGCTTTCTTGTCTTATGTTGTTGTTGTTCCGTTGTTAAGTCATGTCCAACTCTTTGCAACCTCATGGACTGCAGCACACCAGGCTTCCCTGTCCTTCAGTTTTTCCCAGAGTCTGCTCAAACTCATGTCCATTGAATTAGTGATGCTATCCAAACATCTCATCCTCTGTTGTCCTCTCTCCTCCATCCTTACTTCCCCAAATAACAAATTATTTTGAAGTTAGATACATACAGTTGGAGAAATATCCCACTTTGTCTAAAGTTACTTAAGTGAGAGACAAAACACTTTGTATCCATGAATTAAAATTACTCAGGAGAGCAGATGCATGTTTGAATAATTTCAGTTCTCAAAGTGAGGCAAGCAGTTAAAAATAAAGTTATTGTTTTGTGGTTTTCAGATTGGCACCTACATTGTAAAGCTTCAAAATAGGGCTCTGGGATGACAATGCAGCTAGAGGTACAAAAGAGAAGCAATCCTCTTTGGAAAAACAAGGACATGATTTTATAAATTTTAGTTTGAAGCCTTGCCTCATTTTCAGAGGGGAACTGCAGTCCTACAAACATCAATCATGCCTGAAACTATTAAAATTAAAAAGATACCAAAAAAAACTATAAATGAAAATTTTTTATTTTATTAATTAAAATTTTCCATCTCAGGTGTACAAAAGATTGGGAACTCATGTACACCTGAAATTTTTGTCCCCAAAAATATTTTTCTTTTTTTCTTTTTTTTTTTTGCCTCTAAAGAAAGTATTAGTTCCATTGCATTTTCTTTAGTTTCTTTCTCTAATCAGGTATAAATGCCAAGCCTTCTTCATTGGTATCTTTAGTTTTATTTAGAATCCATAAAGATACTTGAAAAATTATGGATATAATAAATATCGTTTTGAAGAGAGGGGTTAGAGGACAGCACAAAGTAGAAATACAAAAGAAAAAGACAGAATACACAGCTTTTCTCTTACCCTAAATATGAGCTGCCTGCAGGGAGTNGGTATAAATGCCAAGCCTTCTTCATTGGTATCTTTAGTTTTATTTAGAATCCATAAAGATACTTGAAAAATTATGGATATAATAAATATCGTTTTGAAGAGAGGGGTTAGAGGACAGCACAAAGTAGAAATACAAAAGAAAAAGACAGAATACACAGCTTTTCTCTTACCCTAAATATGAGCTGCCTGCAGGGAGTTGTTTAGTCATTCAGTCGCATCTGACTCTGTGAGCCCATGGACTGTATCCCTCCAGGCTCCTCCGTCCGGGATTTCCCAGAAAAGAAAACTGGAGCAGGTATCCATTTCCTCCTCCAGGGTATCTTCCCATCCCAGGGATTGAACCTGAGTCTCCTGCTTGGCAGGCAGATTCTTTACCACTGAGCCACCAGGTAGGCCCTGCCTTCAGGAGACTGCTCGCCAAAGAAGGGATCAAGGATCCTTTCCTGTAACATTCACTGGACCAGTCTCCACACAGACTGGCAGGCACAGCAGACTTTGGCAGTGCCTTGTTGGTGCTTTCCTTCTCTGTAGGATTTTTAAGAAGAAAACTTTGCAATCTTAACACACTATTGACTAGAGACATATTAATACATCTTATGCTACCTGAACATTTTTTTTTTCTCGCCAGATATTTTTTAATTTTTATTTTTTTTATTTTTATTTTTTAGTTTGTTTTGCTTTACAATACTGTACCCATTTTGCCATACATTGACATAAATCAGNACCATCTTTCTAAATTCCATATGTATGTGTCAGTATACTGTATTGGTGTTTTTCTTTCTGGCTCACTTCACTCTGTATAATTGGCTCCAGTTCCATCCACCTCATTAGAACTGATTCAAATGTATTCTTTTTGATGGCTGAGTAATACTCCATTGTGTATATGTACCTGAACATTATTGACTGAAGGCTTGTCAATACATTTTTAGAGGCTGATACAATTAACATCATCATGCAAAGTTGTTAGAGCTTAAAATTGATCAGGTATTCATTATACAACTTGTGGTTGTTGGTATCATTCACATTTTCCTCCATTATGTTTGTGTATGAATTTTGTGTATATTATAAATGGATAGATTTTTTAAATAATGCATCACAAAATTTCTCATTTCTAAAAAAACCCTCCATAAAGATCTACCTTGTCAACTATCAGGTAAAAATGAAAGAACACAAACCTAGACAGCATATTTAAAAGAAGAGATATCACTTGGTCAACAAAGATCTGTATAGTGAAAGCTATGGTTTTTCCAGTAGTCTTGTATGGATGTAAGATTTGGACCATAAAGGAGGCTGATTGCTGAAGAATTGATGCTTTTGAACCGTGGTGTTGGAGACAACTCTTGAGAATCCCTTGGACTGCAAAGAGATCAAACNCATATTTAAAAGAAGAGATATCACTTGGTCAACAAAGATCTGTATAGTGAAAGCTATGGTTTTTCCAGTAGTCTTGTATGGATGTAAGATTTGGACCATAAAGGAGGCTGATTGCTGAAGAATTGATGCTTTTGAACCGTGGTGTTGGAGACAACTCTTGAGAATCCCTTGGACTGCAAAGAGATCAAACCAGTTAATCCTAAAGGAAATCAACCCTGAATATTCATTGGGAGGACTGATGCTGAAGTTGAAGCTCCAATAATTTGGCCACCTGATGCAAAGAGCCAGCTCATTGGAAAAGACCCTGATGCTGGGAAAGATTGAAGACAGGAGGAGAAGGGGACAACAGAGGATGAGATGGTTCGATGGCATCACTGACTCAATGGACATGAGTTTAAGCAAGCTCTGAGAGATGGTGAAGGACAGGGAAGCCTGGTGTGCTGCGGTCAATGAGGTTACAAAGAGTTTGGACACCACTCAGCAACTGACCATCAACAACAAAATTCTGGAGGAAGTAATATCCATGACCAAAAAAAAAAAAAAAGTGCTGCCAGAAAATACAGAGTCTGGTCTTCCAGGGGAAAGTACAGTGAAACACAGTATAATTATAACAGATGTTCTGTTCCTCTGCTATTTCGCCTATCACATTCTAATGCAATATTAGAATGCTTTAGTAAGATATGTAGAAAGTTTCCAATAAATACAGTAAGTGCAAAAAAAGCTCTTGATATCTACTCAAATGTGAGTGATTCAATATTGACTTATACATAACAAATCAAAAGCTACAGTTGTTAGTTTCTGCAAAAATCTCCCAGTCACTAAAGGTAGAACCAAGGCAACTGTACTAGACCTAAGAACCCAGAGCTATAAGAAGGGCAACTAAGCAGAAAAACTAACGCTTGTGATAAAGTCAGGCTCTGATACCCTGTTGCCACTTAGTGAAGAAGTCTGAGCACACTGATGCAAGGCAATCTTATATGCGTTTCACTAGAGCAAATCATGGTGTGTAAGTGGCGTGTGTGAGAGGCACTGAACAAAAGGAAATGAGCCACAGGTAGCTGGAAAGCAAAATAAGCCCAGTGCTTGCTTGGAGAGCCTCATGGACAGAGGAGTCTGGCAGGCTACAGTCCAAGAGGACACAAAGAGTCTCACACGACTGAAACTACTTAGCACCCGGCACGCACACAGATCATAAACGAAATGTCGGCTGCAAGTAATTTCAACACCAGTTGAACAGTTTCAACTTTAACAAGATACAAACTCCATCTTGATTACTGCTATGCTGGATAATTCTTGAATGGATTAAATTGTCTTGCAGCTCAGTTCCTTCTAAAATGCCATTTAAATGACCTAACAACACAGTGGTGGCATTGAGGTGTGAAATGTGTTTATCATCAAAACCCACTGAATTGCTTTGGTGAATTCTCCCAATGGTACCAGAATCTCTGAGGATACAGTTGGGATTTCAGGGCCCCACATGGTAAGAATGTAAACCATTATTTTAAATTGGAACTGAAAATTCCGAGCCTATTTTTTCTGTTGTGTAGGCTCAGCATAAGTAGTGAGTGTAATGCCACTGGAAGTGACATATGTGTCCATTTGCAACTGGATATATTAGATTTCCTTTGAAATTCTCTTCAATCACTCTCTAGTCTTGAACAGCAGCATCTATAATTGTGTCAACAGACATGATCATTTTATGATCTGAGGAAGCTGGAACAACAAATCCAATGCCACTTGAAATCTAACCCAATGATACAAAGCTGCATTGTCAGAGAAGGCTGATCTTTACTTATGTATCAGTGGCAGTGTTTATATTCTATGCTGACTTTGCTTCCTTTTATTTAAAGGCACCACTGAACTTCTATTTCAGATGAAAGAACCTAAAAATGTTGGCCAATGAACTTTTCAGAGCCATAGAAATTTTAGTCTATATTAGTGATTATGTAAATCATAGATTTTTAACTATAAAGTTAAAGTGTTAGTCTCTCCATCATGTCTGACTGTGACCCCATAGATTTTAGCATGCCAGGCTCCTCTGTGCATGGAATTCTCCAGGCAAGAATACTCGACTGGGTTGCCATTTCCTTTTCCAGGGAATTTTACCTTCTTTAACTAGAAGTCAGGTTATTGGTAAGGCTTCTAATTATTAGGAACTGCTAATATTCTATCCTAGATAGCATATTCAAAAGCAGAGACATTACTTTGCCAACAAAGGTCCGTCTAGTCAAGGCTATGGTTTTTCCAGTGGTCATGTATGGATGTGAGAGTTGGAATGGAAAGAAAGCTGAGAACTGAAGAACTGATGCTTTTAAACTGTGGTGTTGGAGAATACTCTTGAGAGTCCCTTGGACTGCAAGGAGATCCAACCAGTCCATCATAAAGGAAATCAGTCCTGAATATTCATTGGAAGGACTGATGCTGAAGCTGAAACTCTAGTACTTTGGCCACTTCACGTGAAGAGTTGACTCATTGGAAAAGACTCTGATGCTGGGAGGGATTGAGGGCAGGAGGGGAAAGGGACGACAGAGGATGAGGTGGCTGGATGGCATCACCGACTCGGTGGACATGAGTTTGAATGAACTCTGAGAGTTGGTGATGGACAGGGAGGCCTGGCGTGCTACAATTTATGGGGTCGCAAAGAGTCAGACACGACTGAGCAACCGAACTGAACTGAATATTCTATCTGCTTTATACAGCACAGAAATAACGTTGATCTATTATATTTGATGGAAAGATAGCAAAGAATAGAGAAAAATTATGTAAAAACTTTTTTATTCTTGACTTATAAATTTTAGAAAGATGTTTATTTACGACTTGAGATTTCAAAAAGCAGGAGAAAATACATTTAGTCAGCCTTTCTGTTACTTATAAATGAGTCAATAAATAAGTAGAAATCTCTTCATAGAGATGAAATGAACTAGCAACACACCAAAGAGTACAATGTAAACAAACAAACAAACACCACAGATGAAATTTACTGGTCACAACATGTCTTTTTTGGCTAAGAACACAATGTAATGCGTAGTTAGATCTGATTTGGTAAATAAATTACTTTCTCTAATAGGCTTCTTCAAGGAGATCAAAAATACTCTAATGAAGCACTGTAATTCTGTAAGTACCGTTTTGAAGTATTAGCATTCCAGCCTTGGGGATAGGATTAAACAATCTGGCACTGATGGCATTTAGGAATAGGATGAGGATAGTACAGTTATCCAATGAAGACTGATAAAATGCACATTTACTGACTTGGCTAAATAGGAACTTTAACAAAATACATTAATGAATGACAATCTCGTGTTTAATTTAATTATTGTGGCAGCCTGTGAAGTTACATGAGCTTTTCCAAGCCACTCCTTAATGTGAGTTGTAAGAAAATGGAGTTTCGATACTGGAAATCAGTTTTATATAAAACTTTGTTTAGTCAACCTTTCCTACTTATAATGACTCACTGCATGATGTACTGATTCCAGCAGCTGTCAACACAGCAGAATATACATTTCATTATTCCACCTGGTTCACCATGATTACTATTATTGGCAGCTTCTATCCTGCACCTCCTTAAGAAAAAAAAAAAAAAATACAGCAGTGGTATCTCTTAAGGAAAAAAAATGCAGCAGTAGTAAAACAAAACCAATTCAGGAAGATACACCATATTGTTACCAAAATGATGCACTTCCCGGGTGGCTCAGTGGTAAAGAATCTGCCTGCCAATACAGGAATAACAGGAGACATGGGTTTGATCCCTGTGTTGGGAAGATTCCATAGAGGATGAAATGCCAACCCACTTCAGTATCCCTGCCTGCCAAATCTATGGACGGAGGAGTCCAGTGGGTTCCAGTCCGTAGGGTTGCAAAGGAGTCAGACACAATTTAGTGACTAAACAATAGCAATACAGACTACATTTTGTTTTTACAATTAGGTCACAAAGAGCTGGACATGACTGAGCATGCATAATCCAAAATGAAAATACATTCTGCTCAGCAGCAATGATTTATAGGTCCTCCCTCATCTATGCAGGTATTTTCTATTGCTTTTCATTAAAATGGGTAAGTGGAGAAGGCAATGGCATCCCACTCCAGTACTCTTGCCTGGAAAATCCCATGGGCTGAGGAGCCTGGTGGGCTGCAGTCCATGGGGTCACTAAGAGTCAGATACGACTGAGCGACCTCCCTTTCACTTTTCACTTTCATGCACTGGAGAAGGAAATGGCAACCCACTCCAGTGTTCTTGCCTGGAGAATCCCAGGGACGGCGGAGCCTGGTGGGCTGCCGTCTATGGGGTCGCACAGAGTCGGACACAACCAAAGCGATACAGCAGCAGCAGCAGCAGCAGCAAGTGATGTATAAGGTATTTTCTTTTATACTTTTAAATCACACTTTCTCTTTAAATAATATATCCAGTTGACTTATCTTTTTTAAAAAAGATATTTCCCAAAGCCCTGAAATATGATAATAAAATTCAGAGAGTATATATAAAAAATTTGTGTGTTGTGTGTGTGTGTTAGTTGTGTCCACCTCTCTGTGACCTCATGGACTGTGGTCTGCCAGGCCTCTCTGTCCATGGGATTCTCCAGGCAAGAATACTGGAGTGGGTTGCCACTTCCTTCTCTATGGGATCTTCCCAACCCAGGCATCAAACTCAGATGTCCTGCATTGCAGGTGGATTCTTTACTGTCTGAGTCACCAAGGAAGCCCATTAAATAGTTCCAGATGATAAAATCATTAACTGCCAAGCTGGATGGATCATTAAGAGGACTGAACTATAGCTGAATGAGATATATTGTCTTGATGGCTGAAGTTTTATATTGGAGTATCTCGGGGTGAAACTCTTGATAAAGAGAGATGGAGAAAGGTTACATTTGTGTCAGGTTTCCCCGAGACTTAGTCATTTTCTTGTGGCAAAAGGAATGTGCTCACTTCCAGGGTTTCTTGAACTACTTACCCTGGATGACTAGTGATAACTGGTTAGATAACTGTTTTTTTGAGTTTTAATTGACTAGGGCATCCTGGCATGAGGGATATTTACTGTATTAAGTTTCATCCAAAGAAATGTAATACTAAATAAGCATTTAATGTTGAAGAAATACTTAGTTAATGTAAACTAAGTAAGAAGTTTCTATGTGGCGCATCATTTAAGAATCTAAATTAGGAAATAACATTTAGGTAAGACTTATGTCAAAATTTAACAGTCAAGAATACTGGAGTGGGTTGCTAGTCCCTTCTCCAGGGGAGCTTCCTGACCCATGGATCGAACCCAGGTCTCCTGCGTTGCAGGCCAACCAACTCTTCCTATGAGCCACCATGGAAGCTCTGTGTTAAAACAAACAAAGACTTTAAATAAGTGGGCTCTAAATGTTAAAAAGAGAGTTAAAACAAAGAATTACTGAAGGAATGCATGGTTAAGTAAGTGACTATTATTATTCAAAAGTATCTCAGAAATTCCCGTTGTACAATATGTGGATATAATGTTTGTAGCTATAAAGCCCATTATAATGAATGTGGCAGTCCCTTAGCCTCCTGGTACTTGTATGTACTTCTCCCTGTTATACTGTAGTTAGCAAACTTGACCCTGTAGAATCCACAGACATTATACTCCACCCTCAGTTATCAATGATATTTTAAAATTCTTGGTATTTTGAACCATTCTGAAGTCCTCTTTGTATAATAGCAGAAATGTTGCTTAGCCTATGAAGTTAAGACAAGCATATTTTACCAGCAATACTCATTGTTTCTCATGCTAAGTCGCTTCAGTCGTGTTCGACTGTGCAACCCTGTAAACGGAAGCCCACCAGGCTCCCCCGTCACTTNTCTTGGTATTTTGAACCATTCTGAAGTCCTCTTTGTATAATAGCAGAAATGTTGCTTAGCCTATGAAGTTAAGACAAGCATATTTTACCAGCAATACTCATTGTTTCTCATGCTAAGTCGCTTCAGTCGTGTTCGACTGTGCAACCCTGTAAACGGAAGCCCACCAGGCTCCCCCCTCACTTGGATTTTCCAGGCAAGAACACTGGACTGGGTTGCCATTTCCTTCTCCAATGCATGAAAGTGAAAAATGAAAGTGAAGTCGCTCAGTCGTGTCCGACTCTTAGCGACCCCATGGACTGCAGCCTACCAGGCTCCTCCATCCATGGGGTTTTGCAGGCAAGAGTACTGGAGTGGGGTGCCATTGCCTTCTCCAATTGTTTCTCATGCCACCCCACAAAATACTAAGAAATCTTAATGCTGAGTGAGCCTTTTCCTTGACCCAAAAATCTAAGTTATAAACCCGAAGCTGAAAGGTCTAAGAAGAGCTGCCCCGAAAATGCTTTGATTTTTGATTTACATTCTAAAAGCAAGAGAGTCCCAGAAAAACATCTACTTCTGCTTTATTTAATATGCCAAATCCTTTGACTGTGTGGATCACAATAAACGGTGGAAAATTCTGAAAGAGATGGGAATACCAGACCACCTGACCTGCCTCTTGAGAAACCTATATGCCGGTCAGGAAGCAACAGTTAGAACTGGACATGGAACAACAAACTGGTTCCAAATAGGCAAAGGAGTACATCAAGGCTATATATTGTTACCCTGCTTATTTAACTTATATGCAGAGTATATCATGAGAAATGCTGGCCTGGAAGAAGCATAAGCTGGAATCAAGATTGCAGGGGGAAATCTCAATAACCTCAGATATGCAGATGACACCACCCTTATGGCAGAAAATGAAGAGAAACTAAAAAGCCTTTAGACAAAAGTGAAAGAGGAGAGTGAAAAAGCTGGCTTAAAGCTCAACATTCAGAAAACGAAGATCATGGCATTTGGTCCCATCACTTCATGGGAAATAGATGCGGAAACAGTGGAAACAATGTCAGACTTCATTTTTTTGGTCTCCAAAATCACTGCAGATGGTGACTGCAGCCATGAAATTAAAAGACACTCCTTGGAAGGAAAGTTATGACCATCCTAGAGAGCATATTGAAAAGCAGAGACATTACTTTGCTAACAAAGGTCCATCCAGTCAAGGCTATGGTTTTTCCAGTGGTCATGTATGGATGTGAGAGTTGGACTGGGAAGAAAGCTGAGCACTGAGGAACTGATGCTTTTGTACTGTGGCATTGGAGAAGACTCTTAAGATTCTGCAAGGAGGTCCAAGCGGTCTATCCTAAAGGAGATCAGTCCTGGGTATTCATTGGAAGGACTGATGCTAAAGCTGAAACTCCAATATGTTGGCCACCTCATTCGAAGAGTTGACTCATTGGAAAAGACCTTGATTCTGGGAAGAACTGGGGGCAGGAAGAGAAGGGGACGACTGAGGATGAGATGGCTGGATAGCATCACCGACTCAATAGACGTGAGTTTGAGTGAACTCTGGGAGTTGGTGATGGACAGGGAGGCCTGATGTGCTGCAATTCTTGGGGTCGCAAAGAGTCAGACATAACTGAGCGACTGAATTGAACTGAACTGAACTGAACTGAAGGAGTCAGTAAGCTATCGTAAAGGCCAACCAAGATTCAGGAGCTTCCCACTTCAAGGATGGACACCCGCCTCCATCCCACCATAACCCTGAACTTGCATCCATACCTGGATAAAATTACTGTGGAGGGCATCCATCTAAGGGCATCCATCTGGTGTTCCAGCCTTGTGAGAAAGGCACTATTCACAGTAGAGACTACTGATATCTGATGAAAAGATGTTCTGGATGGATTTCTACTGTGTAACAGAACCTATAGATATATTTGGAGCTACCAACAAAAAGAAGGATGGTGAGATAGGTTTTTAGAATATCCTGATGCATGTCCTAATGTGTATGAGACTGTATATCAACTCAGAGAGTGTTTATTGCCAGAGAGTACTCAAGCCTGGAGAGTTGCTAGAGGAGCCTGAATCAAAGAGATAAAAAATGACAACAGTAAAGTGCCTCATCCAGTCTGAAGTTAAAGTGTGATGATTATGATTACATTCAGGGAGAGTGGGTGACGTCCAGGACCTTGGAGATGGAGAAGAGGATTTAGTAGTAGTTAATTTGGCTCCACACACACACACACACACACACACACTCTGGGGCTCCAACTTTAAGTGGAAAACACAGAAGTTACATAACAGGGAGGTACTGTAGGTAGGATTTTCAAGCAGCCTCTGAGTCAAGCAATGAGACATTTATCCTAATCACAGAGATTTGTTTGGAGATTTTGTTCAATAGCAAAGGCCAAGGGATATTATGGCTATTGTTTTCTGAAGTGTTTCTCATTAGAGAAGATGTGAGGATGAAGCTGAACTCATCTCAAAGAGATCAAACCATCTGCTGATTCAGAAGATACCTGTCAGCCATAGTCACCAGCAGATGGAACTAGACTGGACCAGACTGGGGTGAAAGATACTTCACAGTTACTGACAAGCCACCAGATGAACTTATTCTCACCTATTACTCCTCTTTGCCCCCAAACTAGCTATGGAGAGAGAGAAATAAGATGCTTAAAAAGAGAACACTAGTCTTGGACACATCCCCCCGCTCATCCCTGCCCACAGTCTCTAATTTACACTTCAGTTGGCCAAAGTAATAGCTCTGAGTCGGACACAACTGAAGCGACTTAGCAGCAGCAGCAGCCTACACTGGGGATATATGGTGTAGAACTTTGGATAGGATGTGAGCATATAGCCATAAATGATCCTGAACTCATTTTGATAGCAAAAAAAGTTATCAGAAAGCTATGGAATTTGCACTCAACTTTTCTAAAGAACTGGGAGAGAAGTAAGCAATGTTATATTTATACTCTCAATAAATTAAACTTATTTAATAAGCCAGTTATAATAACAATAAAGGAAGAAGTTTGGCTGTTGTTTCAGAGTTTGAGGGCCTCAAAATTGGAAAGAATAGATCAGAGATGAGTACAAAGCTAAAAAGGAGGGAAGCTTCAAAACTATATTATCTCTTGGCTCAAACATTTCCAACATGAATTCATTATTCTGTTTAAAGTTTTATGAGTTTCATGACATCAAATATATTCATTTACAATGACAGTAAGAAAAGAGATATTAAAAATAAAATATTTCTAGATGATTCATTTATTTTAAAATTATTTTCTATTAACATGAGTGATTCAGAGATTATGTCAATCTGAAACCCAAAAAATCTAGGGTTATCTAATTAGCTGACAGAACATATGTTTCTCTGGTTTACACTTCATGAAAACTGCATAGCCTTTTCTGTCTCTTATCTCACTGCAGACTATTATTTTGACTTATTATAACTTCAAATTTTAGAAGATTTTTAAAATGGCAGAACTTGGGTAAATGATTTGTCTCCTAAATTTATTGCTGATCATCTCTTTGTTGTCTGCTGAAAATTATCATTAAAATGTGCAGTGCTTTCCATTATTTCAATTAATAATGTCTACCCTAAACTTAAAAATGTCAACCAGGTTAAAAAACACATGGAACTACTCTTCCATAGGATTCTTTATTCCATTAAAATTCATTTTAAAAAGAGTGGCAGTAGAGCCTCTGGTGTCTTTAGTGTCAGGACAACTGTTTCCAGGAAATCATGACAAAAAGGTTTGTTATCTAGCTAAGGTGAAACAGGTGAAGTCAAGGTAAAATCACTAGCAAGCTTGATTGACGTGAAAGGGAACTCAGGAAAGAAGAGCAAATCAAGGCTTGTAATCCCTGGATAGAAACCAGAGAACAGATTCAGTGCTAAATGCTAATGATCCAGCCCCATACTCACGATTTTCAACATCTCACTCAATCACTCTTCTTAATATCATTTTTTAGGGTATATGCCCAGTAGTGGGGTTGCTGGGTCATATGGCAGTTCTATTTTTAGTTTTTTAAGGAACCTCTATACTGTTCTCCACAGTGGCTGTATCAATTTACATTCCCGCCAACAACAGTGTAAGAGGGCTCCATTTTCTCCTAGGAAGATAATAATTCAAAAGGAAATATGCACCTCAGTGTTAACTTCAGCACTGTTTACAATAGCTAAGACATGGATTGCTTCCATGTCTAAATGTCCAATGACAGATGAATGGATAAAGATGTGGTACATACATACAATAGAATGTTACTCAGTCACTAAAAGGAATAAAATAGGGTTGTTTGTAGAGACATAGATGGACCTAGAGTTATCAGAGTGAAATAAGTCAGGAAGAGAAAAAGAAATACTGCATATTAACATGCATTTGTGGAATCCAGAAAAACGCACAGATGAACTTATTTCCTGGGCAGGAACAGAGGTGCAGATCTAGAGAATGGACCTATGGACACAGGGTGGGAAGGGAAGGGTGGGACAAACTGGGAAATTAGGATTGGCATATGTACATGGCCTCATGTAAAATAGATAGCTAGTGGGAAGCTGCCATAGAGCCAACAGGGAGCTCAGCTTGGTGCTCTGTGATGGCCTAGAGGGGTGGCATGGAGGGGCAAGGATTGGGAGGGAGGCCCAACAGGGAGCAGATCAATTCAGTTCAGTACAGTCACTCAGTCCTGTCTGAGTGAACCACATCTTTGGAACCACATGGACTGCAGCACGCCAAGCTTCCCAGTCCATCACCAACTCCGGAGCTTGCTCAAACACATGTCCATTGAGTCGGTGATATCATCCAACAATCTCATCCTCTGTTATCCCTTTCTCCTCCTCCCTTCAACCTTTCCCAGCATCAGGGTCTTTTCCAATGAGTTATTTCTTCACATCAAGTAGCCAAAGTATTGGAGCTTCTCCTTATGCATCAGTCCTTCTAATGAATACTCAAGACTTATTATTTTTAAGATTGAGTGGCTTAATCTCTTGCAGTCCAAGGGACTCTCAACTGTCTTTTCTTCAATGACACAGTTCAAAAGCATCAATTCTTTGGAGCTCAGCTTTCTTTATGTTCCAACTCTGATACCTATACATGACTACTGGGAAAACCATAGCTTTTACTAGACCTTTTTACGGACCTTTATCAGCAAAAAATGTCTCTGCTTTTTAATATACTTTCTATGTTGGTCATAGTTTTTCTCCCAAGGAGCAAGTGTCTTTTAATTTAATGGCTGCAATCTCCATCTGCAGTGGTTTTGGATCCCAAGAAAATAAAGTCTTACATTGTTGCCATTCTTTCCCCATCTATCTGCCATGAAGTAATGGGACTGGATGCCATGGTCTTAGTTTCTTGAACATTAAGTTTTAAGCCAGATTTTTCACTCTTCTGTTTCACTTTCATCAAGAGGCTCTTTAGTTCCTCTTCACTTTCTGTCATAAGGGTGCTGTCATCTGCATATCTGAGGTTATTGATGTTTTACCGTGCAATCTTGATCCCAGCTTGTACTTCATCCAGTGCAGCATTTCGCATGATGTACTCTGCATAGAAGTTAAACCAGCAGGGTGACAATATACAGCCTTCATGTAATCCTTTCCCTATATGAAACCAGTCTGTTGTCCCATGCCTGGTTTTAACCATTGCTTCTTGACCTGCATACAGATTTCTCAGGAGGCAGGGAAGATGTTCTGGTATTCCCATCTCTTGAAGAATTTTCCACAGTTTGTTGTAATCCACACAGTCAAAGGCTTTAGTAAAGTCAATAAAGCAGAAGTAGATGTTTTTCTGGAACTCTCTTGCTTTTTCAATGACCCAGTGGATGTTGGCAATTTGATCTCTGGTTCCTCCACCTTTTTAAAATCCAGCTTAAGCATCTGAAAGTTCTCAGTTCAGATAGTGTTGAAGCTGGCTTGGAGAATTTTGAGCATTACTTTGCTAGCGTGTGAGATGAGTGCAATTGTGTGGTAGTTTGAGCATTCTTTGGCATTGCCTTTCTTTGGGATTGGAATGAAAACGGACACTTTCCAGTCCTGTGGCCACTGCTGAGTTTTCCAAATTTGCTGTCATATTGTGTCCAGCACTTTCACAGTGTCATCTTTTAGGATTTGAAATACCTCAGCTGGAATTCCAACACCTCCACTAGCTTTGTTCATACTGATGCTTCCTAAGGCCGAGTTGAATTCACATTCCAGGATGACTGACTGGCTCTTGGTGAGTGATCATACAATCGTGGTTTTCTGGGTCATGAAGATCTTTTTGTATAGTTCTTCTGTGATTCTTGCCACCTCTTCTAATATCTTCTGCTTCTATTAGGTCCATACCATTTCTGTCCTTTATTGTACCCAATTTTGCATGAACTGTTCCCTTGGTATCTCTAATTTTTGTGAAGAGATCTCTAGTCTTTCCCACTCTATTGTTTTCTTCTATTTCTTTGCACTGATCACTGAGGAAGGCTTTCCTATCTCTCCTTGCTATTCTTTGGAACTCTGTATTCAGATGGATATATCTTCTCCTTTGCCTTTAGCTTCTCTTTTCTTAGCTATTTGTAAAGCTTCCTCAGACAACCATTTTGCCTTTTTCCATTTCTTTTCCTTGTGGACCATCTTGATCACCGCCTCTTATACAATGTCACAAATCTCCATCCATAGTCCTTTAAGCAATTTTCTATCAGATCTAATCTCTTTAATTTATTTGTCATTTCCACTGTGTAATAATAAGGAGTTTGATTTAGGTCATACCTAAGTGGACTTCCCTGGTGGCTCAGATAGTAAAGCATCTGTCTACAACACAGGAGACTGGGTTCAATCCCTGGGTCGGGAAGATCCCCTGGAGAAGGAAATGGCAATCCACTCCAGTACTATTGCCTGGAAAATCCCATTGATAGAGGAACGTGGTAGGCTACAGTCCATGGGGTCGCAAAGAGTTGGAGACTACTGAGCAACTTCACTTTCACTTTCCAAGTGATCTAGTGGTTTTCCCTACTTTCTTCAATTTAATTCAATTTAAAATTCAGAACCTCTGAATTTTGCAGTAAGGAGTTCATGATCTGAGCCATAGTCAGCTCCCAGTTTTTTTTTTTTTTTTTTTC
>SJYA01000577.1:136690-188194 GCA_006410615.1 Neotragus moschatus | reverse complement strand
TCCCAGGGCCAGCTACATAGAGCTTCTCCATCTTGAGCTGAAAAGAACACCATCAATCAGATTTTTGTATTGACCATCTGGTTATGTCCATGTGTAGAGTCATCTCTTGTGTTGTTGGAAGAGGGTGTTTGCTATGACCAGTGTGTTCTCTTGACAAAACTCTGTTAGCCTTTGCCCTGCTTCATTTTCTACTCCAAGGCCAAACTTGCCTGTTACTCCAGGTATCTCTTGACTTCCTACTTTTGCATCCCAGTCCCCTATGATGAAAAGGACATCTTTTTTTTTTGGTGTTAGTTCTAGAAGGTCTTGTAGGGCATCGTAGAACCATTCAACTTCAGTTTCTTCAGCATTAGTGGTCGGGGCATAGACTTGGATTATTGTGATATTGAATGGTTGCCTTGGAAACAAACAGAGGTCATCCTGTCATTTTTGAGACTGCACCCAAATACTGCATTTCAGACTCTTTTGTTGACTATGAGGGCTACTCCATTTCTTCTAAGGGATTCTTGACACCAATAGTAGACATAATGGTCATCTAAACTAAATTTGCCCATTCCAGTCCACTTTAGTTCACTGGTTCCTAAAACGTCGATGTTCACTCTTTCAATCTCCTGTTTGACCCCTTCCAATTTACCTTGATTCATAGACCTAATATTCCAGGTTCCTATGCAATATTGTTCTTTACAGCATCAGACTTACTTCCATCACCAGTCACATCCGCAGCTGGGCATTGTTTTTGCTTTGGCTCTCTTTCTTTAGTCTTTCTGGAGTTATTTCTCCACTCTTTTCCAATAGTATATTGGGCACCTACTGACCTTGGGAGTTCATCTTTCAGTGTCATATGAATACACAGAGCTGATTACTTTCACTGGACAGCAGAGACTAACACACTGTAAAGCAATACTATTCCAATAAATAATCTGTCCTTTCAAAATTTCTGTCGCCAAAGTTTAGCTGCTCTGAATAAACATACAAAAGTTTCACAAATATCTCCTAAGGAACATATTATTTCTTCTCTCAAAACAGTGGCTCATCAAAGACAGAGGAGTTTCTTACTCTCGTCTTGTTTTGTGTCTTACATAATGTAGTCAAAAGCCAACATTTCCTTAATTTGCTCTCTAAAATGAAGCTGGCAAAAAAGCCAAGTAGATATTGTTTGCAAAGAAATACTTTCCAACTTGGATATTTAACAACCGTGACAGGCTCCAAGTAACAAAATTTTTGTTCTCTCAAGATATACTGAACTTCTTCAACAAGAGACAAACATGCAGAAATAATTTTATTTTTACTTTTATTCTTCTTTCAAGAAGAAAGGGACACTTTGTATTCAGATCAGAGCTGCCAATCAAATCCTGACAGACCTTCTGTCAGGATGTGCAGTACTTCTCAGGTGGTATTAACATGGGTCACCAAAATGTGAATGAAATCGGGTGGAGAATTCACAAGGAGGGAATTTTCTTAGCTAGTGTGTCAGGTTTGCTGTGATTATGAGGATGGAAGGGGACAAGTGGTTCTTGCCAGTCATGTGTAAAGTGTGTCTTCTACAACCCTCAACGATAAACGTATTCCAAAATGCAGTCTCATCCATTTAGAAAGGAAAATCCACTCTATTATGGGCTACAAAATGTTCAGATTAGTTGAATACAGAAAGGCAAATTACAGGTACCTAAACCAATCCCAGGTCTGCCAGTTTTTCAGATCTAAACAATACCAATCTTAGAAATTATATATTTTTTAAATTCCAGTCCTTAAAACTGCTTACAGTTTTCAATCAGAGCTCCAAGAACAACCTACTCCCAAAAGAAAAGATTTTCTCTGAAGTGTGAATTTATTGTTTATTCTCTTGAATTTATGACCAGAAGTTTCTGATTTGCCTCTTAACCTTTCGCTGGCTCTAGACTGCATCACATTTTTCCAATCTCCTTGATTCCTAAAGTAACTTGATATTTCTTTTGATTGGTATTGACTTTCCCCCACCTGGTTGTTTTTTTTCTTTTCTCATTACTTTTCAATTAGTACTTTGCCATATGCTTACTTTTTACACCATGTCTTAATATTTTCTGGCCTTCAGTCATTTTGTGTCTGATTTCAGTTCACTTGCACTCTTTCACTGGGACACAGTATAGAATTTTTTGTTGCTATTTACTCGCTAAGTCTTGTCCAACTCTTTTGCAACTTCATGGACTTTAGCCCACCAGGCTCCTCTGCCCATGGAATTTCCCAGGTAAGAATACTGGAGTGTGTAGCCTTTTCCTTTTCTAGGGGGTCTTCCCAACCCAAGGATCAAACCAAGTCTCCTGCATTGGCAGACAGATTCTTACCACTGAGCCACCAGGGAAACACATGGTATAGAGGAGTGTTGGACAAAAGATATCCTGGCATCACTAAGCATGGAATGGGATATGGGTCTTAGACATGTCAGGTAGGATATTTCATTATTATAACCTCAGGGCTCAAAGCATTAAGCTACTACAGCTGAAATAGCCAATTTCAGTATATGAATATAAAATAAACTATAAATTAGAAATTCAAAGTATCTCCTATATGCCTAGGAAGCAATCCACCCACTGACAAGGACTAGAAATCTCTAAAGAATTTTTTGTAAGTGGTAACAATGAATAATTTAGTTTAGAGCTATTCTTATTACCTATATATTGGGAAGTTGAAGAGCTCTTCAAAAATACCTTTATTTATGCTAAATTATAAAGCTATTAAAAAAAAAAAGGTCAGGCTTGTTCTCTGATATTCTCTGCAATAACTCCCACCCATAACAGTTACCATGACAACACTTTTTCTGGCTACCCCATCCTAGGAAGATTAGGATGTGAAAGAGAAAAACACAATCCAAAACTCTGTCCAGTTAATGCTTATGTTCATTTATAAATATCTTAATAAAATCTTGCCTTAAGAATATTTATTTGGAATGTTGGCAGCATAAGTTATGGCCAGATTCTTGCTACCACTTCTTTTCTAAATCTAATAATCTACATAATTAACAGACAATTTCTCTCTTCACAAGTGAGACAATATTTCATGAGGTTACTTTCAAAATCACATTGATATTGATGATCTAGGTTGTAAAGTGGGCTCATGAATTTTCTGGCCATCCCTTCAAGAGTACTTTGTAGGAAAAGTATAGTTGTGTAAGAAAGAATAGTCAGTAAAGACTACATAATTATACAAAATGGAATTGTCACCAACAGATGAGATATTTAATAAATCCCAGAGAATTTGAAAATGAAGACTTATAGGTTGATAAAAATAAATGAACACTGCTAATTGGCTATACCCCAATACAAAATAAAAGTTTGAAAAAACAAATGGAGAGTTCATAACCTAAAATATATTCCTATGAACATTGGGGTACATGTATCTCTTTCAATTCTGGTTTCCTTGGTGTGTGGAACCAGAGGGATGGTATGGGGAGGGAGGAGGAAGGGGGGTTCAGGATTGGGAACACATGTATACCCATGGCAGATTCATGTTGAGGTATGGCAAAACCAATACAATATTGTAAAGTAAAATAAATAACTAATAAAAAATTAAAAAAATAAAATATATTGCTGCTGCTGCTAAGTCACTTCAGTTGTGTCTCATTCTGTGCAACTCCATAGATGGCAGCCCACCAGTTTCCCCTATCCCTGGGATTCTCAAGGCATGAACACTGGAGTGGATTGCCATTTCCTTCTCCAATGTTGCTCAGTCGTGTCTGACTCCTAGCAACCCCATGGACTGCAGCCTACCAGGCTCCTCCATCCATGGGGTTTTCCAAGCAAGAGTACTGGAGTGGGGTGTCATTGCCTTCTCTGAAAATATATTGCTAGGGGGCTTCAAATAAAACCAGTTTGCCCAAGGGGAACCCCATGGAGACATAACACCCAGAGACAGCAAGTAATTTGAATTTTATGAGCTTTAAATGATATTAAGATATTGTACTAAAATAGTAGATGTGCAGGATCGCTGATGAATGGGATATTCATCCTTCTCAATTGGCATTTGCTGCCAGACAAGAAACCAGAAGCCTTTTCTTAAAGAAATTGTACAAAAATCAGCCAGAATACTTGAATACTAGAATACTAAGACTTTTAGTGTGCATGCTGACCTTCCTCTCAGGAGGAAAATCCTCTTCACCAACCAACTAATACATCTCACCCTCCTCCCACCTGCACAGAGCTTCTGGTTTGACTTCTCTTTCAGATCAAAGATTCAAGGGGGAAACATATCCATAAACTTTCACAGAAACAGAGGAAACCTATTCCAACTATCCAGGAATCTGTAAAACCAAGAGTCACCAAACAGAAAAGGGAAAGAGATATCAGAAGATTAACTGAAAACTCTCTGATCCTGGAGGAGACTGAGGTGTTACACATAATGAAAAAAACTTTAAAAATTATAAATAACAGTCACAGCATTGTGAATCAATGATACTACAATACAAAATAAAAAGCAAAAAATAAATAAATAAAACAATGTTAAAATTAAGAAAAATAAATAAAGGAAAGTGTACCCATAAATACAAATAATATGCTCTTAAAAGAAGAAAAGCTATGACCAATCTAAACAGCATGTTAAAAAGCAGAGATATTGCTTTGCCAACAAAGGTCCATATAGTCAAAGCTATGATTTTTCTGGTAGTCATGTATGGATGTGAGATTTGGACCATAAGGAAGGCCGAATGCCAAAGAATTGATGCTTTGAACTGTGGTGTTGGAGAAGACTTGTGAGAATCCTTTGAACTGCAAGAGATCCAACCAGTCAATACTAAAGGAAATCAACCCTGATATTCATTGGAAGGGACTGATGCTGAAGCTCCAATAATTTGGTCACCTAATGCAAAGAGTCAACTCACTGGAAAAGACCCTGATACTGGGAAAGATTGAAGGCAGGAGAAGGGGACACTGGATGGTATCACTGACTTAACAGACATGAGTCCATTGAGCAAGGACTTGAGCAGTTTGAGCAAGGTACAGGAGGTGGTGAAGGACAGAGAAGCCTGGTATGCTGCAGTCCATGGGGTCGCAAAGAGTCGGCCATGACTAAGAAACTGAACAACTAAAAAAGTGAACAAAAATACTACTCTTTGAGGTTAATAATGTAATTTTTAAAATAAAACATTGGGAAGATTGGAAGATAAATGTGAGTCCACGTAAAATGTATAAAGCAAAGGGGCACATTGTAACAGCTAAAGAATCATCCTACAGGGTATGATATTTGACTAAGAAAATAACAAAAAGAAAAATCAGAGAAGATTGAGGGTAGTATAATATATAATAAACCATACAAAGAAATGTTCCAGGGCTTTGTGTACGAGTCTTCAAATTGAAAAAAGCCTGGAGTCCCCTGGTCAAATCATTTTTGATTTTTTTCAGATTAGCAAAAAATTTCAGATTGATTTATTCTTGATTAGCATTACTGGATATTCAGTTCAGTTCAGTTCAGTCACTCAGTCGTATCCGACTCTTTGCGACCCCATGAATCGCAGCATGCCAGGCCTCCCTGTCCATCACCAACTCCTGGAGTTCACTCAGACTCATGCCCATTGAGTCAGTGATGCCATCCAGCCATCTCATTCTTGGTCGTCCCTTTTTCCTCCTGCCCCCAATCCCTCCCAGCATCTGAGTCTTTTCCATTGAGTCAACTCTTTGCATGAGGTGGCCCAAGTACTGGAGTTTCAGCTTCAGCATCATTCCTTCCAAAGAAATCCCAGGGCCAATCTCCTTCAGAATGGACTGGTTGGATCTCCTTGCAGTCCAAGGGCCTCTGAAGAGTCTTCTCCAACACCACAGTTCAAAAGCATCGATTCTTCGGCACTCAGCCTTCTTTACAGTCCAACTCTCACATCCATACATGACTACTGGAAAAACCATAGCCTTGACTAGACAGACCTTTGTTGGCAAAGCAATGTCTCTGCTTTTGAATATGCTATCTAGGTTGGTCATAACTGTTCTTCCAAGGAGTAAGCGTCTTTTAATGTCATGGCTGCAGTCACCATCTGCAGTGATCTTGGAGCCCAGGAAAATAAAATCTGACACTGTTTCCACTGTTTCCCCGTCTATTTCCAATGAAGTGATGGGACCAGATGCCATGATCTTCGTTTTCTGAA
The DNA here is from genome assembly GCA_006410615.1 of Neotragus moschatus. Taxonomy (NCBI): domain Eukaryota; kingdom Metazoa; phylum Chordata; class Mammalia; order Artiodactyla; family Bovidae; genus Neotragus; species Neotragus moschatus. The sequence goes on along the minus strand of SJYA01000577.1, from coordinate 182,091 downwards.
TGTTGAGCTTTAAGCCAACTTTTTCACTCTCTTCTTTCACTTTCATCAAGAGGCTTTTTAGTTCCTCTTCACTTTCTGCCATAAGGGTGGTGTCATCTGCATATCTGAGGTTATTGATATTTCTCCCAGCAATCTTGATTCCAGCTTGTGTTTCTTCCAGTCCAGCGTTTCTCATGATGTACTCTGCATATAAGTTAAATAAGCAGGGTGACAGCATGCAGCCTTGACATACTCCTTTTCCTATTTGGAACCAGTCTGTTGTTCCATGTCCAGTTCTAACTGTTGCTTCCTGACCTGCATACAGATTTAGAAACAACCAAATAATTCCTTCAAAATTCTAGACAAAAATAATTTTATATCAATGCTTTAAAATTCAACAAATCTATGAACCAAGTACCAGTCAAAATAAATTTTTGAGACATTTACTGAGATAGTTTTGTTCCCTTGCACTCTGTGTGTGTTAAACTGCTTCAGTAAAGTCTGAGTCTTTGCAACCTTGTGGACTGTAGCCTGCCAGGCTCCTTTGTCACTACCATGGGGATTCAGTTGAGGATGTATTTCCAAAATGTAGGAAGTAAATTAAGAGGAAAATATGGAATTCATAAGATGAGATTCCATCCAAGAAGGGAAATCAGGGGAAGACATTTGTGCAAGGAACTTGGAAAGCAACTAGTAAAGTGGAACTAGGGAGACAGAAAGGTACAGAAGGAAAATTTCCAAGAGGGTTAAAGGAAGACCCATGATGATAATGGAGAGAGAGAACAGTGATAAACCCTGCAAGGAAAAATAAACAGAATGGCTACTGGAACAGTCAGAACAAATAGCTTCTTAAAAATCTGAGTATAAAGCAAATAAAAATGCATTTGAATGTTAAGCAACAGACTGAGTATAAGAAAAGAGACTCCATCTGACCTTGAAGCTAGCAACATTCTCCTCTGAAAGGGCCAGGTTTATGGGAACAGATCTTTCGGAATAGGAAACAGGCATCTCAGCCCAGACTTAAATAATGTTTACATACTCAAAATAAGGCAAATGTTTAATTGTTTTCTACTTTTAGAGTCAATCTAGGGACAGAGACAGGGAAGCCATCGTGGTTGCCCTTCTGGGACAAAGGGTCAATGTTAAAAACTTAATTAAACAGTGAAAGTGTGGCTCCAAAAAAATAGGTTGTATCTATGAAAAGACAGAACATAACAAAGTGTATATATTTTAACATATTTTTCTTACAAAACAGAGCGTAGAAATACATGTCATAAAAGATATGTCAAAAGATTAGAGACAGAAATAGAGGCTTAAGTATATTTTCCTGTGGTCACAGAATTTACCAGAAGAAAAACCAGAGTTTCAAAATAATACCACAAAAATACAAACACTGGGAGGAGAAGAGAGAGGGAGGGTAGTAGCAAAAGTGAACTAAGTCTTTGACTTTCTTATGATAATGTCAGTAAATAACTTGAAAAATGAAGAATTCAAGCTAAAAAATAATAAAGTTACACAAAAAACTTACAGACAATTAAAAGACATTGCCTTTCTACGCTGGATCCAGGGTCTGGAGACAATCAGAACTTCTTGCTTTCCATTTCAAGCCATTTTCTAAAATAAAGACTTCAAAACAAATTTAAAAATGAGCCTTGTAACCAATTTAAATGAAGCCAGTATCATCATCAATTAACCTGGGAATTAAATTTATATTTTTTCTAAGTTCAGTCAATGATACTGTTCAATATGCTAACACTGAACTGTAGTGGTTGGTTTAATAAATGAATATATCAAAAAATTACCCTTTTTATAGTCAGATGGGAAATATGGGCCCAGTAAAAGACAGAAACGATACGGACCTAACACAAGCAGAAGATATTAAGAAGAGGTGGCAAGAATACACAGAACTATAACTTCCCTTGTGGCTTAGACGGTAAACTGTCTGCATACAATGCAGAAGACCCGGGTTCAGTTCCTGGGTCAGGAAGGTCCTTTGCATAAGGAAATGGCAATCCACTCCAGTACTCTTGCCTGGAAAATCCCATGGATGGAGGAGCATGGTAGGCTACAGTCCATGGGGTTGCAAAGAGTCGAACACGACTAAGCGTCTTCACTCGTACAAAAAAGATCTTCATGACCCAGATAACTATGATGGTGTGATCACTCACCTAGAGCCAGATATCCTGGAATGTGAAGTCAAGTGGGCTTTAGGAAGCATCACTATGAACAAAGCTAGTAGAGGTGATGGAATTCCACCTCAGCTATTTCAAATCCTAAAAGATGGTACTGTTAAAGAGCTGCACTCAATATGCCAGCAAATTTGGAAAACTCAGCAGTGGTCACAGGACTGGAGAAGATCAGTTTTCCTTCCAATCCCAAAGAAAGGCAATGCCAAAGAATGCTCAAACTACTGCACGATTGCACTCATCTCACACGCTAGTAAAGTAATGCTCAAAATTCTCCAATCTAGGCTTCAGCAGTGCATGAACCAAGAACTTCCACATGCTCAACCTGGATTTAAAAAAGGCAGAGGAACCAGAGATCAAAGTGCCAACATCTGTTGGACCGTCAAAAAATCAAGAGAGTTCCAGGAAAACATCTACTGCTTTACTGACTACATGAAAGCCTTTGACTTGTGGATCACAAAAAACTGTGGGAAATTCTTCAAGAGATGGGAATACCAGAACACCTTACCTGCCTCCGAGAAACCTTTATGCAGGTCAAGAAGCAACAGTTAGAACCAGACAGGGAACAACAGACTGATTCAAAATTGGGAAAGAAATACATGAAGGCTATATATTGTCACCCTGCTTATTTAACTTATATGAAGAGTACATCATGTGAAATGCCAGGCTTGATGAAGCACAAGCTGGAATCAAGATTTCCAGGAGAAATGACAATAACCTCAGATATATAAACGATACCACCCTTATGGCAGAAAGTGAAGAGGAACTAAGGAGATTTTTTTATGAAAGTGAAAGAGGACAGTGAAAAAGCTGGCTTAAAACTCAACACTCAGACTTCCCAGGTGGTGCAGTGGATAAGAACCCTCCTGCCAATGCGGAGGACATAGGTTCGATCTATGGTCTGGAAAGATTCCACATGTTGCAGAGCGACGGATCGTATGCCACAACTACTGAAATCTGTGTGCTTTAGGGCTCACAACAAAGAGTAGCCCCCATGCTCTGAAACTACAGAAAGCCCTCAAGCACCAATGAAGACCCAGCACAGCCATAAGTAAATAAAATTTTGAAAAAATACTCAACATTCAAAAAGTGAAGATCATGGCATTTGATCCCATCACTTCATTGCAAATAGATGGAGAAACAATGGAAACAGTGAGAGACTTTATTTTCTTGGGCTCCAAAATCACAAAATCTTAGGCTCCAAATCAGTGATTCCCAAATCAAAAAATCTTGGGCTCCAAATCTGTGATTCCAAAATCACAGATCATGACTGCAGCCATGATATTAAAAGACACTTGCTCCTTGGAAGAGAAGCTATCACCAACCTGGACAGCACATTAAAAAGCAGAGACATACATTACTGACAAATGTCTGTATAGTCAAAGCTATGGTTTGTCCAGTAGTTATGTATGGATGTGAGAGCTGGACCACAGGAAAGCTGAGCACTGAAGAATTGATGCTTTTGAACTGTGGTGTTGGAGAAGACTCTTGAGAGTCCTTTGAACTGCAAGACATCAAACCAGTCAATCCTAAAGGAAATAAGTCCTGAATTATCATTGGAAGGACTGATGCTGAAGCTGAAGATCTAATACTTGGCCACCTGATGTGAAGAACTGACTCACTGGAAAAGACCCTTAATGCTGGGAAAGACTGAAGGCAGATGGAGAAGGGGTTGACAGTAGATGAGATGGTTGGATAGCATCACCTACTTGACGGACATGAGTTTGAGCAAGCTCTGGGAGTTGGCGATGGACAGGGAAGACTGGTGTGCTGCAGGCTGTGGGGTCACAAAGAGTTGGACATGAATGACTGACTGAACTGAACTGAACTGAACTGTCAGAATATTAAACTCTTTATCACTGTGGCACATAAGCAAATTCACAGATTTCAGCTGGGATATAAGAGCCATTTAATAGATAACAATAAAGAGCTTATCATGATTGAGTGAAGGCTTAGGCAACAGTGAAGTTAAGTCTGAGCACAGACTGACAGGAAATTGAAAAAAAGAGGTAATGAATTTGGAAAGCCACATACTCACTGGCTCAGCAGTAAAGAATCCTGCCTGCAATGCAGGATACTTAGGAAACTTGAGTTTAATCCCTGGGTTGGGAAGATCCCCTGGAGAAGGAAATGGCAACCCACTCCAGTATTCATGCCTGGAGAATCCCATGGACAGAGGAGCCTGAGAGCTACAGTCTATAGGGTTGCAGAGTCAGATATAAGTGAGCAAATGAACACACACTCATCATGAATACATTCTCATGCTGGATGCCTTTTCTTAGGAGCTAAGGATTTTCCCATCCATCCTCTGGTCAGTGATAAAACTATGTATTCAGGTCTGCTCTTTGTCTAAAATTTTCTGATGTGTTTTCCAACTGTGTCATCAATTTTTTTCTACAAGTTACGTCTTTAAGGCTTCAGGATCTTAAGTTATTCAAGGCAATTTAACATTTCATTTATTTCTCTATCTCCTTCCTTCCTTTTTTAAAATTTATTTTTTAATTGGAGGGAAATTGTTTTATTATGTTGTGTTGGTTTCAGCACAAATGAGTCAAAACTTTACATATATCCCCTCCCTCTGTAGCCTCCCTCCCGGCACCTAAACCCACCCCACAAGGACATCACAGAGCTCCAGGCTTGGCTCCCTGTGTTACACAGCAACTTCTCGCCGGCTCTCTATTAGACACATGATAGAGTGTATAGTAGTAGTAGTAGAAGTTGCTCAGTCGTGTCCGACTCTCTGTGACCCCACGGACCCCACCAGTCTCCTCTGTCCATGGTATTTTCCAGGCAAGAATACTGGAGTGGACTGCCATTCCCTTCTCCAGAGGATCTTCCTGACCCAAGTCAAACCGTGGTCTCCTGCATTGCAGAACTCTTAACTCTTTGAGCTACAGGGAAGACCCAAATAGAGTGTACACTCTATCTATCTATCTATTTATATATATGCATATATATATATACATGTATATATACACACTCTATATATATATAAATGCTATTTTCTCCATTCACCCCACTCTCTCTTCCCCCACTGGGTCCACAAATCCATTCTCTACGTCTATGTATTGCTTCCCTACAAACAGGGTCATCAATACCATTTTTGTAGATTCTATATATATGCATTAATATACAATTTTTCTTTTTCGCTTTCTGACTTACTTCTCTCTGTATAACAGATTCTCAGTTTATCGACCTCACTAGAACTGACTCAAATTCATTATTTTTTGTGGCTTAGTAGTATCCCCTTGTATGTACATATCTCATCTTTATCCATTCATCTGTATATGGACATCTAGGTTGCTTCCTTGTCTTGGCAATTCTGAACACTAGGGTACATGTGTCTTTTAGAATTGTGACTTTCTCATGGTATACGCCCAGCAGTGGGATTGCTGGGTCATATGGTAGATTTATTCCTAGTTTTTAAAGAATCTTCATATTATTCTCCATAATGTCTGTATCAGTTTACATTCCCACCCAGTGTATGAGGGTTCCCTTTTCTCCATACTCTCCAGCATTTACTGTTTGTAGATTTTTTTTATGATGGCCATTCTGACTGATATGAGATGATATTCAAGTTTTGGTAGTTTTGATTTGCATTTCTCCAGTAATTAGTAATGTCAAGTATCTTTTCATGTGTTTTTGATATGTTTATTCACCATCTGTATGTCTTCTTTGGAGAAATGTCTGTTTAAATTTTCTGCACATTTTTTGATTGGGCAGTTTGTTTTGTTGATTTTGAGTTTTATGAGCTGGTTATATATTTTGGAGATTAATCCTTTTTCATTTGTTTCATTTGCAATTACTTTCTACCATTCTAAGGGCTGTCTTTTAATCTTCATTGTGGTTTCCTTTGCTGTGCAAAAGCTTTTAAGTTTAATTAGGTCCCATTTATTTATTTTTGTTTTTATTTCCATTAGCCTAGGAGATGGGTCATAGAAAACCCTATAGATGCTGCTAAAAAATTACCACAGCTAATCAGTGAAGGTAGTAAAGTTGCAACATATAAAATGAATACACAGAAATCCCTTGCATTTCTATACTCTAACAATGAAAAAGCAGAAAAAGAAATTAAAGAAACAATCACATTCACCATTGCAACAAAAAGAATAAAATACCCAAGAATGCTGCTGCTGCTGCCAAGTCACTTCAGTGGTGTCTGACTCTGTGCGACCCCATAGATGGCAGCCCACCAGGATCCCCCGTCCCTGGGATTCCTCAGGCAAGAACACTGGAATAGGTTTCCATTTCCTTCTCCATACCCCAAAATAAACCTACCTAAAGAAACAAAAGACCAGTATGCAGAAAACTATGACACTGATGATAGAAATCAAAGATGACACAAACAGATAGAAAGATATAGCATGTTCTTGGGTGGGAAGAGTCAATGCTGTGAAAATGACTATACTACCCAAAGCAATCTACAGATTCAATACAATCCCTATCAAACTACCAATGATATTTTTCATAGAACTAGAACAACAACAACAAAAAACTTACACTATGCATGGAAACACAAAAGATCCCAAATAGCCAAAGTAATATTTAGAAAGAAAAATGGATGCTTGGGGCTGGTGCACTGGGATAACCCAGAGGGATGTTATGGGGAGGGAGGTGGGAGGAGGGGTTCAGGAGTGGGAACTTATGTACACCCGTGGTGGATTCATGTTGATGTGTGGCAAAACCAATACAGTATTGTAAAGTAAAAAAATAAAATAAATAAAAATTAAAAAAAAAAAAAGAAAGAAAAGTGGAGCTGGAGGAATCAGCCTTCTTTCCTTTTTAATTAGACACTTTGAAACCACAATGCATTACTTTTTCTTTTTTTTAAGGATCCTCTTTCATTTTTTGAACTGTGTTGGCGACTAGCCCAGAGACTACTTCTATTGTCTGATACTATGGATTGACCTGGCTCTTGAGGCATGAAATCTGTACTTCCTGTGCAGAGGCTCCCTGATGAATACTGACTCCTAGTATTAGACCAGGATAGCATGCCGTGACTCATAATCCACTGAATTCCAGGCTCTGCCTCAGAATCAGCTCACTGGCTATCCTCTTAAATTTTCTGGTGGCCCCTTTCCACTGATTACTCCAAAAAACATTAGGTATGACATTTTATATTGGAATACTACAACCACCGAAAACTCAGCTGCCTCACAGCACTATAGCAAAGTGACTACATATCCAAATAATAATTTGGAAGACATTAAATATTCATTGAATTTTCCCAGTAATTCCAAATGATGAATCTTTATGTAATCCATCTAACCAAGTATAATTTCTTAAAATATTTGGTATCTCTCTTGAGCAAGCTTTCTTCCATGTATGATCTCTTGACCTCAAGCATTTATTTCTCTTTCTTGCAGCAGTTTGAAAGATGCTTTCTTCTTTCTTTTCAAAATCTCCCACCAAACCAGCCCAGGCCCCTTTATCTAAACTCATTCTGATCTGCTAGATGTATTTCTTTCTTTCTCTGATCTTTTCGGTGTAAATCAATCAAGCTTGTTTCAATGACTCCAGACTCTCCCTTCACTCATAGACCTGACTATAGACAGCAAAGATGGTTCTCCTTAAAGAGAAGACCAGACATATTGTTCCTGTTACATATAAACAGCACTATCATCATAAANCTGCTAGATGTATTTCTTTCTTTCTCTGATCTTTTCGGTGTAAATCAATCAAGCTTGTTTCAATGACTCCAGACTCTCCCTTCACTCATAGACCTGACTATAGACAGCAAAGATGGTTCTCCTTAAAGAGAAGACCAGACATATTGTTCCTGTTACATATAAACAGCACTATCATCATAAAGGGTTACTTTGAAGCTAAATTAAGAGATGTATTTACATGTATTCCTGACATGGGAAGAATTTTTTGGCTAATGAAATGCAAGTAGTGACAAGGAAAGCAGGACACAGGTTGGCCAGAATCCCACAGCCCTCTAGACACAGCCTCTCAATCCTGCTCCCACTTAGCATCCTGTAGAAAGATAGGAGAAGGGAGAAGGGTAAGTGATGGTAGAGAAGAGATGGGTGGTTAAGTATGAGGAATGAGCCACTGGTGTGGGGAGAGATGCCGCTTGGCTTAAGTGTATGTGTCGCCCCATGAGTCAAGCAGTATATGTGCCAGGCGGTGAGGAGGACAGAGGCAGACACAGAACTCCAGACAGCTGCTGCTCTCCCTTCCTCCACTCAAGGTTCAGAGAATCTGGCCAGTGTGGGGGTAGACACTAGGGAGCAGCAGCAGATGGCTGTTATGCTCTAAAGGTACACTATTGAATGGTGGTGGCTCTAGCTACCAAAAGCACCTAGCTTTTATATGCCAATAAATAAAATCTACTAAAAAGCTGCAAAAAAGACTCTTTCATGGAAAATAACCGTTTTAAAATCAGGACCTTAGTTATCTAATTTTACTAGTATTTTATTGTAAATATTTGTGATGGGGCTTCCCTGGTGGCTCAGACAGAGTAGAATCTGCCTGCCTGCAATGCAGGGACCTAGGTTCTTTCCCGGGGTTGGGAAGATGCCCTGAAGAAGGGAATGGCTACCCACTCTAGTGTTCTTGCCTGGGGAATTCCATGGACAGAGGCACCTGGCAGGCTACAGTCCATGGGATCACAGAGTGGGACAGGACTGAGCAACTAACACACACATACACACACACTGGATAATTATTAAAATTAAAAACAACTACAATAAAAGAAAACACACATTGTCTCTTCCAATCTTGACTTTCCCAAAGGAGAAATGGTCAAGAGATAAACCTGTGAAAGAATTTTGCAGATTCAGTGCACATTTACTGAGACTTTTCTCTGTACAGCAATTATAATATCAGAATTTTTCATAGGCATTCTTATGTGAAGTAGGTATGAAGCATTGTTTAAGAAAGGTTATTTCACTTCACACACATACATATACCAAGGAAATATTCAAGAATCAGAGGAAACTAAATACTGGAAGTTCAGTTCTGTGGAAATGTATACAAATCCATTTCTGACTAATTTTATACTTATCTCAATATACGTCACAGTCAGTTCAGTCAGTTGAGGCACTCAGTGGTGTCTGACTCTTTGCAACACCATGAATCGTAGCATGCCAGGCCTCCCTGTCCATCACCATCTCCCGGAGTTCACACAGACTCATGTCCATTGAGTCGGTGATACCATCCAGCCATCTCATTCTCTGTCATCCCCTTTGCCTCCTGCCCCGAATTCCTCCCAGCATCAGAGTCTTTTCCAGTGAGTCAACCCTTCGCATGAGGAGGCCAAAGTACTGGAGTTTCAGCTTTAGCATCATTCCTTCGAAAGAAATCCCAGGGCCAATCTCCTTCANCCAATTTGAGTCTGAATTTGGTAATGAAGAGTTCATGATCTGAGCCATAATCAACTCCTGGTCTTGTTTTTGTTGACTGTATAGAGCTTCTCCATCTTTGGCTGCAAAGAATATAATCAGTCTGATTTCGGTGTTGACCATCTGGTGATGTCCATGTGTAGAGTCCTCTTGTGCTGTTGGAAGAAGGTGTTTGCTATGACCAGTGCATTTTCTTGGCAAAACTCTTTTTGTCACAACTTCTCCCAAATAAGGAAATGACAAATTTCAATTGGGGGGGGGGTAGGTTGTTTTTAAATGTGATTTTGTGTGACTGTTATTCTCTATATAAAACAATTATGGTTCTCACAAATAATAGCTAACAATTACACAGCACTTTGAAACTTAAAAAGTGTTTTCACATACAAAACTCTTTTAATCTTTAAGAAGATTTTGTAAAATAGGAGCCAGTGTATAACAGAAAGCTTCAATTTCTAGTTGAGAAAGGATTTCAGAGCTGTAAGTGTCAGCCTCCCTTCTGGAGTAGTAATATTTTAAAAAGCGTATGGCAGGAGGAGGGTTATAACAAAGCTTACCTCAGGTACTGGTAGAAGGTGTCACCACTGGCCAACAAATTTTATAGAGTTTGTATGGAAAGGGAAAAAAAGTTTGCATTCTAGGAAAAGAAATTTTCTTGTCTGTCTTCTCGAGTGCACCAGTGTAGCAGTTCAGTTCAGTTCAGTTGCTCAGTCGTGTCTGACTCTGCGACCCTGTGAACCGCAGCCCGCCAGGCTTCCCTGTCCATCACCTACTCCCGGAGTTCACCCAAACTAATGTTCATTGAGTTGGTGATGCCATCCAACCATCTCATCTTCTGTCATGTCCCCTTCTCCTCCTGCTTTCAATCTTTCCCAGCATCAGCATCTTTTCAAATGAGTCAGCTCTCCACATCAGGTGGCCAAAGTACTGGAGTTTCATCTTCAACATCAGTCCTTCTAATGAATATTCATGACTGATTTACCTTAGGACGGACTGGTTGGATTTCCTTGCAGTCTCAAGAGTCTTCTCCAACCCCACTGTTCAAAAGCATCAATTCTTCGGTGCTCAGTTTTCTTTATATTTCAACTCTCACATCCATACATGACTACTGAAAAATTCATAGCCTTGACTAGATGGACCGTTGTTGGCAAAGTAATGTATCTGCTTTTAATATGTTGTCTAGGTTGGTCATAACTTTCCTTCCAATGAGTAAGTATCTTTTAATTCATGGCTGTAGTCACCATCTGCAGTCATTTTGGAGCCCCCCAAAATAAAGTGTGTCACTATTTCCACTGTTTCTCCATCTATTTGCCATGAAGTGATGGGACCGGATGCCATGATCTTTGTTTTCTGAATGTTGAGCTTTAAGCCAACTTTTTCACTCTCCTCTTTAACTTTCATCAAGAAGCTCTTTAGTTCTTTGTTTTCTGCCATAAGGATGGTTCAATCTGCATATCTGATATAATTGGTATTTCTCTCAACAATTTTGATTCCACCTTGGGCTTCATCCAGCCTGGCATTTTGGATGATGTACTCTGCATATAAGTTAAATAAGCAGGGTGACAATATACAGCCTTGATGTACTCCTTTCCTGATTTGGAACCAGAGTGTTCTTCCATGTCTGATTCTAACTGTTGTTTATTGACCTGCATACACATTTCTCAGAAGGCAAGTAAGGTAGTCTGGTATTCCTGTCTCTTGCAGAATTTTCCAGTTTGTTGTGATCCACATGGTCAAAGGCTTTGGCGTAGTCAATGAAGCAAAAATAGAAGTTTTTCTGGAACTCTCTTGCTTTTTCGCTGATCCAGCAGTTACAAAGGATTAATTTGTTACTTAAGGAGTTACAAAAGATTAATTTAAATAATATCTACTTCAGTTCAGTTCAGTTCAGTCGCTCAGTCATGTCCGACTCTTTGCAACCCCATGAATTGCAGCATACCAGGCCGCCCTGTCCATCACCAACTCCTGGAGTTTACCCAAACTCATGTCCATCAAGTCGGTGATGCCATTTAGCCATCTCATCCTCTTTTGTCCCCTTCTCCTGCCCCCAGTCCCTCCCAGCATCAGGGTCTTTTCCAATGAGTCAACTCATTGCATGAGGTGGCCAAAGTATTGGAGTTTCAGCTTCAACATCAGTCCTTCCAATGAACACCCAGGAACGATCTCTTTTAGGATGGACTCATTGGATCTCCTGGCAGTCCAAGGGACTCTCAGAAGTCTTCTCCAACACCACAGTTCAAAAGCATCAATTCTTCAGCACTCAGCTTTCTTCATAGTCCAACTCTCACATCCATGCATACCACTAGAAAAACCGTAGCCTTGACTAGATGGACCTTTGTTGGCAAAATATGTCTCTGCTTTTGAATATGGTATCTTGGTTGCAATGAGTAAGCATCTTTTAATTTCATGGCTGCAATCACAACCTGCAGTGATTTTGGAGAACAAAAAAATAAATAAATAAATAAAGTCAGTCACTGTTCCTACTGGTTGCCCATCTATTTCCCATGAAGTGATGGGACCAGAAACCATGATCTTCGTTTTCTGAATGTTGAGCTTTAAGCCAACTTTTTCACTCTCCTCTTTCACTTTCATCAAGAGGCTTTTTAGTTCCTCTTCACTTTCTGCCATAGGAGTGGTGTCATCTGCATATCTGAGGTTATTGATATTTCTCACAGCAATCTTGATTCCAGCTTGTGCTTCTTCCAGCCCAGCGTTTCTCATGATGTACTCTGCATATAAGCTAAATAAGCAGGGTGACAGTATGCAGCCTTGACATACTCCTTTTCCTATTTGGAACCAGTCTGTTGTTCCATGTCCAGTTCTAACTGTTGCTTCCTGACCTGCACATAAGTTTTTCAAGAGGCAGGTCAAGTGATCTGGTATTCCCTTCTCTCTCAGAATTTTCCACAGTTGATTGTGATCCACACAGTCAAAGGCTTTGGCATAGTCAATAAAGCAGAAATAGATGTTTTTCTGGAACTCTCTTGCTTTTTCCATGATCCAGCGGATGTTGGCAATTTGATCTCCAGTTCTTCTGCCCTTTCTAAAACCAGCTTGAACATCTGGAAGTTCACGGTTCATGTATTGCTGAAGCTTGGTTTGGAGAATTTTACTTAGTGATCTGTTATTAGCCAGTATGAGGCAAATGGGTACTAAATAAATTTTGAATTGTTATCTCAATATCAAAATTCCCTAAATTCCTTAAAGTGAGATCAGTTAAATCTAAGAAGACACTACAGAATAGACTGAGGTGTTTTATAAAAAGTAAACTTGCTTGTCTCATTGGAAGAATTAAGTTTTATTTAGGATTTTTTTTTTTTTTTTTTGGTAACTAATCCGTAAGTTGGTGGCTCAGAGTGTAAAGAATCCACCTGCAATGCAAGAGACCTGGTTTCAGTCCCTGGGTTGGGAAGATCCCTTGGAGTAGGGTATGGCAAACCACTCCAGTTTTCTTGGCTGGAGAACCGCCATGGATAGAGGAGCTTGGCAGGCTACAGTCCATGGGGTTACAAAGAGTCAGACAAAACTGAGCAGCTAATCACAAGCTGTAAGTTAAAGGCATACCTATTCACTAGTAATTTAAGTGGCCAAATGGCACTGTTAAATTCTGATTGTCTCTGGAAGCCGTCTTTTTTAGACCAATGGCGGTTAATCTGCCTAATTCTGGATTGTTGTCCAGTCATTTGTTTACAGGTATGATGGTAGCTATAGAATGATCTCCACACTCAAAGCTGAGGCTCAAATTCTGAAATTCAGTTTTTGATTAGCTCTTCCTTGATTCCCCTTCCTATTCCTTCTTTTCTTCCTGAAAATTCTGAGACTTCATCTCTCTGCATCTGTGCTGTTCCTTCCTTACCCTCAGCATGCCTGCCCATCATGTCCCTTGTACAGAACATTCCAGAACCATCTACCTAAAATGTGACTTCTACTTTGAAGCTTTCTTCTAGAGCAATCATTTTTCTAAAGGCTCTTTCTCCTGCCTTCTCATCTATTCAAGAGTCATCACAAGATCCACCTTTCTTGATTTCTCACATCCATTTATTCATCAACCTCTTCTTGATTCTGCTTCTTTAAAATTCTTAAAAGCAGGCACACTGGAGTGGGATAAATACATACCTGTGAATTTCATCTGTGTTTCCACTAGGCCAGTGATCTTAAATAAACAACTTATTGGTATCCTTGGTTTTCTCTTCTGTAAAATGGCCATTCTAAGTGTAGCTACCACACAGGGTTATCACAAAGATTAAATGAGTTAATAAATGTAACTTAGGTGGAAAATTCAACTTAAGCCACTATTTCTCAGAGTGAGTTTCAAGGGATATTAGTTTCATATAATGTTCTTCAAATAAAAAGGGATTCATGGTTAAATCAATTTATTAAACATTACATTAAATGCCCACTTCTCAGTCAGCCATGATGTACATTAGTCTATTAAAGGGTCTCTAAATTCTTTCAGGGAAACAAAACAAAACAAAACAAAAACGGTTGTCCTGATATTCATTAAACTTATTAGAACAGAGAGCCTTTGTGTGCATATATAGTAGCTATTTAAAATCCTGCATAACCAGTGCTCTGAGCAAGGTGTTTCAAAAAAATGCTGACTTGAACAAGAGCCACAGTTATAATTTTGGAAATTATTTCAGCCTCAGATTTCCAACTTTTTTTTTTTTTTTTAAAGAGACTACTATCTCCTAATATTCAGAGTCATCACGAACTCTCAGAAAAATGAACCGAATTGTCCTGTGGGAAGCTGTGTCTTAGGGTAGTAAGATGATATGAACTTTCTAAAGCCCACTATTTCTTAACAATTCTTAAAAGATATTAAAACATTTTACTTTTTGTGCAATGCCCAAAATTGCTCAGCTAGCCTGTAACAGGTGTGAAACTTCATCTCAGGAGAAAAGTTCAACATAAAAATATGTAAATATCTAATAAAGAGTGGTAAGAACTCCAAGAGACTCAGGAAGTAGGTAAGTTCATGCCTGTGATGAAGGCAGACTCAAGATGAGGTCATGGTGCCTAAGTTCCAAACCTCTGTGTCTGTGTGTGTGTGTGTGTGTGTGTGTGTGTGTGTGTGCGCGCACGCGCGCGCTCGGTCACGTGCAACTCTTTGTGACTGCATGGATTGTAGCCTACCAGGTTCCTCTCTCCATGGAATTTCCAAGAATACTGCAGTGGGTTGCCATTTCCCACTCCAGGGGATCTTCCCGACCCAGGGATTGAACTTGTGTCCCCTGCGTCTCCTGCAATGGCAGGCAGGTTCTTTACGTAAAGCACTGCGCCACCTGGGAAGCCCCTCTCTGACCATAAGAGTAAATGAGTAAAAGACTAAATGCTGCGGCCTGACTGCGTCAATGTCACAGGCTGAATGCAACCAAATTTTTGATGACATAGTAGGAATTCCGAAATCATCTTATTTTTTTCTTTTTATAGGAGCAAAAATAAGCCAAACTCACATTTATTGCTCAAATATAGCCTATTTTTCTCTACCATGATGTCCCCTAATTCTTCACAAACACAGGACTTAGCCTTCCTTTTAGAGATAAACTAGCATTTTCCCAATCACTTTAGTCATTTCGATTTAGCCCTGCTTGAATTCACTCTAACCAACAGAATCAACTTAACTTCCCTATAGCAGAGTCCAGTTTTTGTGTTTTTTCTTTAATGTGATAAAAACATGCAGCTGGGAGAGCCAAAGAAAATTACTGTCATATCCATTTTTAACAATTTTTACATTTCTATTAAAACCAAGGTAGCAAAATACCTTAGTTGTCATTATTAACTTCTCTAAGTTTGGTTTATTTTTCATAGGGGATGAGAAGCCATGCTTTAGAATAAATACGCTAGACTGAAAAAAAAAATCACAGAAGGAAGATCTCTGTCTAGTGACCTTTACACTATATGGTCATTTCTGTATAGATAAATAATGAAGGCTTTAGACTTTTAAATCTAAAAAATAAGTAATCAAAACAGGAAAACACATCATAATATAAATCTCATTACTTGGAGTATCCAATTTGAGAATAATGGATCTGGAAGAAATTTTAGTGAATAACTTCATTAAATTCCTAATTTTATAAACATGGGTCTTGAAAGTCCAAATATTAAGTAACAAAGCACACCCCTATCACAGGATGAGTAAGAGCACAGGCTAAAATCAAGTTTCCCGGTTTCCAATGCCACTTTCCACACCATGCAGAGCCTCCCCGGGTCTGTACTCTAGCAACCTGTGATGTGTGCCTTGAACAACATGAAATCAAACCCCTGTCAAATATTTTACAGAGACCATTTATAAAAATTGCTGGCTCTTTGATAAACTAGTTGAAGGATAGGATAATTGAGGAATCTAATTCACAGTTGCCAAGCTTAAAGTGGGTTCCTGCTAGGAGATTTATAGAGCATATGCCAACTGCACTGTCCTTGCAGGTCCCCTTTTAAAAAATAATCAAAGAGGTTAAGATCAGGAGTCTCAAAGGTCTTATACTGGCTTAATCTGGAAGTCACGTCTGACTTTTGGAATCTTAAAAATATGGTCTGAATATAGAAAAATACGTGTACCAACAGATGCAACAGCTGCAAAAGCAGTCAAATGATAATTTAGCACAGCAAAGCTTTGCAGAGTGTCAGAACAACTTAAAAAATACAGGATAGGAATGACTTTGAGGAAGTCTTAGAAACTCAATGAGGGTTGGGTTTTGGTCGCATGACAGTAACTTTAGTGCAATATTGATAAAAGGTATGGGAAGGTAAAGCACGAGGAGAAAGAACATAGATGTGTTTGCACAGACTCTAAGGTTATGAGGATGCAGGCCCAGATGGCATCACTTTTAAGTAGGAACTTTTGCTCTCAGGTATGTTTGCTACATCTGTAGCAAGCTTAATGCAGCCAAGGTATTACTGTGTCAGTTGTGAAGGGTGTGAGGTACATGTTGCAACAAGAAAGTTTCCTTATTTTCCAAGATATTCTATATTAAGGTGTTAAAGGTAATTTCTAAAACTGTCATATAACAATGATTTAGTTCATTCCGAGATGAGACATCACTCTTGCCTGCTGTTTCCCTCAACATAGAATTCAAGAAGTACTCATAGCAGGTTGCTGCATAATTATTTTGCACGAGTTCTTCAAAGAGTGAATAACTAAACAGAGTTTAGTATATCTACACCATAGAACCCGACTTAATACCTAAAAGAGACACAACAACATGGATAAATTTTGAGGGAACCATACTGAGTGAAAAAAAGTCACAACCAACAGGTTATATACAGTATGATCTCATTCACACAAAATTCTTGAAATGACAAATTCATTAAAACAGAGAATATATTAGTTGTTTCCAGACTGGAGGGATGGGAGGGATGTGGGTGTGGCTATTAAATGGTAACTTGGGATCCTAGTGTTGACAGAAATGTTTTATATCTTGACCAGAGTGGTAGATACATGGACCTACACAGGTCACAAAAATGTATAGACATACCTCCCTCCCACACATGTAAGTAAAACAGGAGATATGATCAGGATTGGCAGACTGAAAAAATATCAAGAACCTGCTTATGCTATTACACCATAGTATTTCAAAATGTCACCATTCAGTGTAAAACTGAGCAAAGGGGACATGCGCTCTTTATTATTTCCTACAACTGCACGTGAATTGGCAGTTATCTCAAAATAATGTTTTATTAAAAATGATTTTATAACAAAATCAAACACTACCAAGATTTAGTCTGTTTCTGTGTCCTCATTACATCCCTCTGTCATTTATTTATGGATTTAAGAGAGAACATTATTTTACATCTCAACCCTGAGTTTATTTACAGATGCACATTTCTGCAACTTCACTTGGAGATAAGGTCATGGCCTTAAAATATAATAGGGACTTTGGGAGGAGTCTAGCTTCTGGCTCTGTTTTCCTTTCTTAGACAGTAGAAGCTTTGAGGAAAGATATCATGTTAAACATTTGATTCAGTCAACAGACCTATTAACTTTTTTATTTTAGTTTCATGCTCTTATCAACTGCTGCTGCTGCTGCTGCTAAGTTGCTTCAGTCGTGTCCGACTTTGTGCGACCCCATAGATGGCAGCCCATCAGGCTCCCCGGTCCCTGGGACTCTCCAGGCAAGAACACTGGAGTGGGTTGCCATTTCCTTCTCCAATGTATGAAAGTGAAAAGTGAAAGGGAAGTCGCTCAGTCGTGCCCAACTCTTAGCGACCCCATGGACTGCAGCCCACCAGGTCCTCCATCCATGGAACTTTCCAGGCAAGAGTACTGGATTGGGGTGCCATGGCCTTCTCCATCTTATCAACTACTGACCTCTAACTACAGCTGCGGGCTACATATTTTATTCTTATATAATAATACTGTTCAGTTATGGTAATTCTCTTGTACATTGCAGATTTAACATAGCACTGATGTGTCCACTGAGCTTTTTAAAAGTACCGTAGGATACAAGGTTCACATACATTTTAGTAAATCTACCATAAGAAAATGACTTTTTAAAATCAGTTATTCCTCTATTCTACATTATCATTTTATGTTTATAACCTTATTGTAACCTTACTGATTCTACTCACCATGTTAAAATTACACTTATTTTACTCTTCCCAAGGTTAAAATAAAGATTAAAATACCATTTATTATCATTTTTATTACTTTATTATCCCCATAAGAGTCTAGAGTCACCATCTTCCTTTGCCCTTCTTTGGTATTGGTATAAAGAGGCACTTTCTATTAATTTTTACGTTATGTCTTTCTTTAGTTGCATTGCCTTTTCCAATTTAACTTCTATGAAGTTTTTTAGCTTTCTTTTCCCTTTCTGTGTCATTTTCATTATTTATCAAAATAACTATGCACTTATGACTTTTCCTATTTTTCATGAATAATGCTAGATTTTCTAGTGCCCTGCTTGCATTTTCCCTGATGAACTATTAAATTCCTTGGATACTATCAGATTGCCACAGGAATCTGTGCCCAACTATATCCAGATAACTGAATCCAGCTTCTCAGTTTTTAATCAGATTAAATCATTTTATATGGCATAATTCTATGTGTTCTTAAAATAGCAGTATGATTTTTTTCTTACTCTACTGAACAGCCTTGATACATCTATTGGCTATAATTATTGATGAGGAAATAAAACTCATCTACTAACTAAAATTGATCAACTCCCTTAATCCTTTCTGAATCCTACTTAATCCTGTCCTGAATCCACCTGGTAAAGAAGTCACCTGCAAAGCAAGAGACCTGGGTTTGATCCCTGGGTTGGGAAGATCCCCTGGAGAAGGGAAAGGCTACCCACTCCAGTATTCTGGCCCAGAGAATTCCATGGACTATATATTCCATGGGGTCCCAAAGAGTCAGAAACGACTGAGCGACTTTCACTTTCACTTTTAATCCTTTCTTCCTAATTTACTTGTTTTCTACTAATGATAAATATATCTTAGTAAGTCCTTTTAAATACTTTGTGGAACAAAACTCAAACCAAGGAGATGGACAGATACGGCAGAAAGAACCTGCCAAACAAGTAAGTAAAATAGGAAAGAAAGTAACTCTCATTTATCAGTTCAGTTCAGTTCAGTCGCTCAGTTGTATCCGACTCTTTGTGACCCCATGAATTGCAGCATGCCAGGCCTCCCTGTTCACCACCAACTCCCAGAGTTCACTCAAACTCATGTCCATCGAGTTGGGGATGCCATCCAGCCATCTCATCCTNTCTGCCTTTTCTAAAACCAGCTTGAACATCTGGAAGTTTCTGGTTCACATATTGCTGAAGCCTGACTTGGAGAATTTTAAGCATTACTTTACTAACGTGTGAGATGAGTGCAATTGTGCGGTAGTTTGAGTATTTTTTGGCATTGCCTTTCTTTGGGATTGGAATGAAATGGCTTCTACTAAATAATCTCTTCTGTAGCCAATCTACCCTTTGTTGCCCAAAATATTTCCCTGAAGTTTAAAGCTAAGAATATCTTCGTGGAAAAGCTCACTATAGCCTAAAAAACGTCAGCTTATGTGCTAATAGTTTTTGAAACCTTGTCAAATTTGGCTGCAAAAAAAGCCATCTTTCTCCACTTCCCACACTGTTCTCTCCTCAGATAGTCCTCTGTCCCAGCAGCTCAGGATCACACTCAGTTTCCTAAAGAAACCTTGACCCTTCTACTCCGTATGAAAACCTAATCAACACCCCTCATCTCCATCAGTGCACCTACAACTGACATTGTGTAGGCAGGATAGGCCTACAGATGTGTACTTCTAACTCAGGGATGATGTTGAGGCCTGAATCTGTAACACCACTAAATAATTTCAGCACCTTGTACAGCAATGGAACATCGGAGGCACTTTATTCTGAAATGAATGGATAGATAAATAAATGGAAGGAAGGATGGATGGGTGAAAGTATATATGGATGCTTTTTCCACAGCCTATGAATTGTTCCTACCATTTCTGGCCACCAAAGTAACTGAAGATCCAGTTTGAATTCAACACATTTTATCCAGTCACTGTAGTTGGAGATAATCATTACATATTTTAATTTATAGTTTGTTCCTTAATCTGTACCTTATAATTATGCTTTTATTATAATTACTGAAGTGCACAGTTGCCTTTAATTGATTGCAAATCATTTGCTACCTGGGAGCTTATTGAACTTTGTGCTCCTCAATGGCTTAACATTCGGCCTGGCAGGGAGCAGTCACTGAATAATCTGTGCACAAGACTACATGATAATCAATAATCTTGGAACAGTGTTCCATAGTAAATCAGTATTTAGAAAATATCAGAATAGTGTTCATGACAAAAATTAACAAATATTAATACTTACTGAACCCCTACTCTGTGCAAATAAGAACCTAGTTAAACCTCAATTACTTTGACTTTGCTTCATGTGTCAAAAACATGAATTTACTAAATGTCTATTTTCTCATAAACAAAAAATAATTACTGACTCCAAAATGACTAATTTTGAAGAAAACAAATTTGTGTTTGGTGAATGAAAATATCATTTTGTATATTTATGTCAATATAATATATTTATATATTATGTCATGTTGTTACAAAGAAAGGAAGCCAAGAAAAAGTCTTATATGAATAGAATATAAAGGCAAGAACTATGGTGGCATTTAAAGTCCTACTGGAACATAGTCAAGGGTCTCAGAAAATTGACTTCACATTCATACTTTGTAGGATGGGAAAAGCTATTTATAATGCTTGTCTCATAGGATGAATGATCTTTTATATGCACTGACAATCATATGAAAGCATTTTCAAATGCAGGCAACTTAGCAATGGGGAAACAGAGGCAAAAAGAAAATGCATGATTTCTAAGAGTCACACCAAATAAAGGGTCAAGCGTCCCCTTGAACATTGTTTCCACTCCACTCACTCTATCCTCTAATTCAAGGTAATTTCAATATTTTTCATTACAGAAAAGCTGTTCATTTATGACATTAGAGAATCTAATGATGTTGGTTAAAAACTTCTGATGTCTATCCAAAGCAATATAACCATGGAACAAATAAAGAGACTCAGAAATTCTCTCTTTCTATATTTCAAGCAAGCTGAGGAACCCCCTAGTATAACAACTATTTGGCCATTGACAGGTAAAGATATATACTCAATTAAAAGATCATCTTATAAATACTACACTGTAAGTACATAGGAATTTTGTTGAGGTTCAGTCACTAACTCTTGATCACTTCTTTCTGACCCCATGTACTGTAGCATACCAGGCTCCTCTGTCCTCCACTAACTCCCAGAGTTTGCTCAGATTCATATCCATTGAGTCGTTTATACTATCTAAACATCTCAGGAAAGACAGATTTAACTGGGCTAAATTCTACCAGAAAGTTTACTCAAGTTTCTGGCTGCCCCCAATGCATTGACTCATGGAACCCACTCTTTTTTTCATACAAAAATAGACGTCTGGGGTTTGTTATACAGGCACACACAAGTTATAATGTATGCACCTCTTTTTACAATTACTCCCTACTCAGAACATCAAGATAAAGGCAGAAAAGACTTTTCATGTATGGAATTTCAGATTGCAATACCCATTAAGAGTCCCCTGCAATAGGCTAGTTATCCTGGAAAAATAAAACAAAGTTATTATATCATATTATTTTAACACTGAATATGCAGCCAGCAGTATTCTAGGATCTTTGTTTATGCAATGTCCTTCAACTATCTCAACAACTCTATGAAGTAGTTATGATTGTTTCATGTAGACAAAGAATCTGAGACTAAAAGAGGTAAAATAGCATGTGTAAGACTGAGTGATGGAAGGTTAAAACACAAAAATCTTCTTTCTGACTTTGAGGTCTTGTTCTTGACCCCTATATGCCAATGCATTTAATCTTCATAACAGACCTGTCTATTATCCCCACTTAATAGATGAGAAAAATGGGGGTCAGAATTCAATACCTGTGCAAGAGTTACTTTTTTCTATGGAGTGACTCACACAAACTTAAATGAAGCCCTTCTCCCCCAAATTACCATTTCCAATTGACACCATGCTGTTAACAACTGTGGTGGAAACACCCTTATGAAGTCATTGTCTTTTAATATTTGTATTAATTTTCAAACTATTTATTTGAACTAAAGTTAAGAAAATAAAATAACAAAACAGGCAAAAAATATGTCTCAAATTCTTACAGTAATCTAGAAAGAGTTGCTCTGGTTGGAAGTACAAAAACAAAGTCCTCAGTTACTTTAGGCCCATCCAGGTAACTCCATACACCTTCTCCCTGTGGACTCAAAGCAACATATGGCTGTTCTTTTTACAGTTCAGGCCCCACTGTTTTCTCTGAACCTTTAGGTTACGATGTTTTGTAATCACTAATAAGGACAACCTGCCTCTTGAGAGATTCAGTCTCACCAAACGGAGAAGCCTAATTGTTCAAATTCACTGGCAGGTAGACAATACGCCCTTCATGGGTAGACTGAGATTATGGAATAAAAAACCAAAATCATAATGAACAATTCTACTAATTGATTGTAATTGCTAAGTTAAGAACATATGCTAGTTCCATTAAAAAAAAAAAATACTTGGAACAATACAGATAATGCTTTCGAGGAAACAAAAGCTTCATAATTTTCCAGGGGGAGAAAAAGAATAAACTACTTGTTTTAAAATTTCTTTTACTTCACTAAGATATATCCAGGACAAATTTATTGGACTCATATATGCTTAATCAACCTATGGCTGAGTTCAGTGAGAAAACCGGGCTGCTTTTTTTTTTTAATATAAATTTATTAAAATAAGTCAAATTCAATCCAATGCTTATCATTGAAAGTATGAAATCTACTGCAAATTTGATTTAAGAGAACGAGGAGAGAGGGAGTGCTTGAAGAGGGCTCTCCTCTGCCCTCATCAGGACCCCCATCAGCAGTCAGGGCAGGTTAGAAGCCTGTGTTTGGCTTTAAGTGCAAAACCACAGACATACGTTCATCTGTGTTCCTGCCTCACTGCACTAGAACCGTTGATTTGAGGGTCTTTCTATCCTTCCCGTTTGTGGGAGCCCTGAGAGCAGGGTCCACGTTTTCACTCTAATTCCAACTTTTAGCATGGAGTATGTGCACAGAATGAATGTATTCAATCCATTCAAAATGACTGCCCAGGTGACAATATCTAGCCACACCCTATCCTAGGAAAAGTAACTACATATTTACATTAAATAAAGTTTACTTTGTAATGCAGAGAGATTTGCTAAAGTATTAAGGTCAATATTAAAGGCAGGCAATAGGCTGTAGGGACAAATGGTCTCCATTTATTTATTTATTTTTAATTGATAATTACTTTACAATGTTGTGTTGATTTCTGCTGTACAACAGTGTGAATCAGCTGTGAGTAAACATATATATATCCTCCTTCTTGAGCCTGCCTCCCATCTCTACCACCCCACCCTTCTAGGTCAACACAGAGCACTAAGCTGAGCTCCCTGCGCCATATAGCAGCTTCTCACAAGCTAAAATGGTCCCCATTTTAAGGGAACAGATACTGAACTTGTTAAAGCAAACAAGTGCCTCTTCCAACAGGACCTTCACTTCTCTATTTACCACACTCATCCTCAGGTCTTCCCTTGACCCCATGGTATCAAGAGACATTGGATTAGTAGTAGGTAACATTTATGGGCATCATACGTGCTTTATTGTATGCTTTCATTTAATTCTTATAACAACCATCTAAGGTAAGTGCTATTAATGCTTCCACTTTATAAAAGACAAAACTGAGGCAAAGCATTTGTTTAGTGTCCTCCCTGAGATCGGGGGCTTCCCTGATGGCTCAATGGGTAAAGAATCTGCCTCCAATGCAGGAGACATAGAAGACGTGGATTCAATCCCTGTGTTAGGAGGATCCCCAGGAGGAGGAAATTCGCAGGGTTGGGAGGATCCCCAGGAGGAGGAAATGGCAACCCACTCCAGTATTCTCTTTTCTTCCCCCCTACGGATAGTGAAGACTGGCGGGCTACCGTCCACAGGGTCACAAAGAGTTGGACACAACTGAGCAACTAAGGGAACACACACTGCCTGAGATCTAACCAGAACTTGAGCAAACCTGTCACTTTCCAAGCAACTCCTACTGCACCTTCAAACAGATGAGTAATCCAGTTTCCAAAGGGAAATAGTCACTTTGTTTGTTCTGATAAAATTCAGAATTCAACCCGGGACATACAACCTCTCTTTACAATCTAATTGACTCTGTTTTCTTCTGAGAGTTGATTCTCTCCATTTCAGTAAAGATGGCATGGCCATTTAGTCATAAACAATCATAATCATGCATGAGAAATAATTCTTACAAATTGTT
Source organism: Neotragus moschatus (assembly GCA_006410615.1). NCBI lineage: Eukaryota > Metazoa > Chordata > Mammalia > Artiodactyla > Bovidae > Neotragus > Neotragus moschatus. Next base: position 157,788 of record SJYA01000577.1, on the reverse strand, counting down.
TTGATATATTTTACGAGCAGCAACACAATAATAAACATAAAACGCTTCATGCACCATAAATGTACATAAAAGAGCAGCTTGAGATTCAACATAAAGCTTTATAGTAAGCATATATATGGTGAGAGATGTGTGTGAGCACGTCTACTTGTGCACAGTTATTTTAGGTATCTTGGTATTATACACATATATGTGCGTGGATTTTTCAACCATTACACTTTGTTACTCAAATCCGTAATCATAAGACTATGGTAAGCAGGTTGGCATTTATAAAAGTCAGATAAAAAGAAGCTTCCCCATTTTAACCCTTAGCAAATTTTCTTTGTTGTGTTCAATAATTTGATTTCAGAGAGGTCTGCTGCCAAAAAGACTTTCCCAAGAAACTATAGATGTCCAGGTTAGTATCAATAACCTGTAAAGTTATCAGAGTTTTGTTTTGGTAAATGTTAATTTGGGTTGCAGGAGGATGGAAGTTTCGTCAGGTTCCTAGAGGCAGTAAGCTGTAGATATGTGGTCTTACACACTATAACAATAGTTACAAAATAAGTTGTCTTTGTGCATTATTGAATGCAGAACTGTGATAATTATCAGGAAGTCAAACATAGACAATAAATCATAAATGTCCTAATTTTGTTATTTCTTATTATCTGCTTTGCTGAGAACTGTGATAACTGTTGCTGTATAAACATAGCATTTCAGGGGCTATATTTAGACATTGAGAAGTGAAAAATGTATTAAAAACACCACGCTAAATTGATGTTCTCTGAATGGGTTCAGACATAAGAAAGCACACACACGTGTAACACAACCACAGACCAGAATGATCTCTCTCCCCACCCTCATGGATGACATACATCACTACCTTTTAGCTAGGATAAGCTATAGCTAGGAAAGGGCCTTAATTATTCATTTAAGAAATGAACTCAACGCTTAAAGTGTTATGGTAGCTTTGAGAATCAAGAAGAATAGAGGCTCTTATTAGAAGAAAGAGTGAAATACTGTGACAAAAGAACCACAGAATAATATGCTTCTAGTTTTATTTGACACATTGTAAAGGCTCCTTACTGCTTACAGAGGAAACACTGCTGTTGCAGTGATTCCTCGGCCACTGAGTCCCTGTAAACAGCCCAGTGTTACAGACGGATACGCTGATGTGTTACGGACATCGATGTTCATGTATGAAGGAACTCTGACCCTCAGCTGAGACTCCCAGGCACACTCCTTATTTCTCTGTACCAGAAGGAGTCAGTGCGCATGGATATGACATTCCAGGCTCTTAACTCTGAAATAACTCCTTACCCAGCGGTAAGCAGATACTTCGCCAACACCTCTACACCCCTGCCATGCAGCCACCACCAGTCCTATACCTTGCGACTCTCTGGGCCTCCCCATCCACCAAGTTCAGGATTGGCTTCCTGCTCCAGAGCCCCTTCTGATTAGTGGATGCTGGTACCAGACACCACTCCCCAGGGTCCTCAAAGACCCTGTTCCCGAGGATCGTCCCTCTGGAAGGCTGCCTGCCCACCATACACATCTGCTAGACTTTCTCCTGCTGCCTCCATCCACATGCCATCCCCACCAGGTCCCAGTAGGAGAAGACAGAGCCCAGGGCGTTGGTACAGCATGGCACTGGGCAGGCAGATGCCAACTGCCTTTGGCACCATCCCACCTGGGACCCAGGTGGGACCTCTCAGGGTGGGACCCACCCTGGGACCTTGCTTCCATCTAGTCTCCAGGTTGTCCTCACGTGGCTACCTGTAGGAACAACAAAATCTGTGGACCTTGATGACTTTCCAGGAGATGAGGATGGCAGGCAGCCCTATGGATTATTAAAAAATCTGAACATCTGTTTTAGGTACATTAACTTTCTCTGGTGTTGTGATTCAAAAAGGTAATATAAATGAGGACCCTGATTCACTTCCATCCATCAGATGTAGCCATAGATCTCAACTTATGATATGGCAAAGGTGAAAAACACTTATTTTTAAGCACCAACTTGGTCATTCACGGCACATTGTCACCCCTCATCCCCAACATCCATACATACACATACATACACACATACTCTATAAACATTTGAACAAGTGAGTCTTTCAGAAAAGTGTAAAATTTCCAAAGTGTTTATATAGTCACTTAAAAGGAAATTAGATCTTCATTAAACCTCTACAGATACCAGATTTCTCCAGAGACACTTAAGATTTTCCATCACATTTTAAGGTTGAGGAAGGATCAAATCATACATTTTCTAAAAGTTGGCTTATAAGAAAATCAATTCTAATGAATAGTATATTGATATAACACACTTAAAAGTAAAGCATCACTCCTTGAGAACCATAGACATAAATGTAAGCTCATACTGATACTTGCTTTTAGATGAAGCTGATTGGTCCAGTGCCCAATGATTTTGTATTCTGTACTTTTGTTGGTTATTTGGTACTGGAAGATGTCATAACGACCAGGAGCATCTCCATTTTCATTAAAAGTGACTGGTGTACCAGCACTACCTGTAAATGTTTAGAAAACAATGTTAATAACTTTCCAGTGAGATAGCCTACTGGGCTTATTTTTCTCTAAGAAAAAACTAGTAGATAAAAATATATTGTGCATAGTAAGAGACATGAAGATTACAATCCATACAAGGTCATTCTTGATAGCACAGTATCTCTGACATGAAAAGAAGCCCAGACGTACATTCAAGAAGACCTGCCTCATTACACACATTAGAAAGTAAATGATGAGCATCCAAGTCAGGCAATGTATATAACAGTTAAATAAATAAAAGTTGATAGGCTAGATAGCTAATACCAGCTACAGAGAAGGACAGTTAATAGAGAAGAGTGTAAACTCCTTGAAGCATAACAGCTATTGTACAATGTAAACTATGATCAGTAACTCAAAATGTAGCAGAGGAACGTCCCAGACAGATTGCCTAGAGTTTTACTTTATTTGGACTTGAAGGCCATCTGGATCAGTAGCCTCATTCAATGTTTCTTCTTGGCTTCCCTGGTGGTCCAGTGGTTCCATGCTTCCAATGCAGGGGGTGTGGGTTCGATCCCTGGTCTGGTAACTAAGATTCCATATGCTATGCAATGTGGCCAAATAAAATAATAATAATCACAATATCACTTCTAAGATGCTGCTTTTGCTACCTCTGCCCAAGAATTTATCAACATGGGCTACTGTTTGGACCCTCTTAGTGGGTGAGGCAGTGATCACTGAAAAGTCTCACCTCTGCTCAAATTACAGAAGATCCCCCAATTCACTGTGATAGTGCAATAGTGATGGGGTGGCAGGATGCAAGGAAAGTCAGCTTTTCTAAACTATCATTTCTCTCAGAAGCTTTAATCTTTTTCTNTGGGCTACTGTTTGGACCCTCTTAGTGGGTGAGGCAGTGATCACTGAAAAGTCTCACCTCTGCTCAAATTACAGAAGATCCCCCAATTCACTGTGATAGTGCAATAGTGATGGGGTGGCAGGATGCAAGGAAAGTCAGCTTTTCTAAACTATCATTTCTCTCAGAAGCTTTAATCTTTTTCTTTTAATAGCTTCTGCTCACTTTTATTTTCCTTCATCAACTTTTACACAATCACAGGATTTCTCTCTCTCCTTTTGTTTTTGCTATTTTCCCCTAATTTAAGCATTCAAAAAACATGCAAATATCATTTTTTATTTGGAGGAAAATTGCTTTACAATGTTGTGCTGGTTTCTGCCGTACAACAATGCGAATCAGCCATGATTATACATACACCCCCTCACTTTTGAGCTTCCCTCCTCCCTTCATTCAACCCCTCTAGGTCATCACAGAGCACCAGGCTGGGCTTCCTGTGTTATATTCAACTTCTCACCAGCTATCTATTTTATGCACGGTAGTGTATGTATGTTGATGTTTTGGATTTATGAACTAATTGTATATAAATATCATAAAAACATCCCATCCCAAGACCAAATCTCCTTTCAGTGTAGAGATAGTAACACAATTGATTGGAGGCAACAAATTTAGTTAACAATTAATATATATTAATAACCCTGGAACTATTTAGTCTTATCAGTCCCCAAAGATCCAAAACCACACCTCTCCCTCAAACTGATTTTCCCCTCCATTCTTTGTTAAGAAAATCTTAACTTCAACAGTAATCACAGGTTTTCAGGATAGAAAACGATCTCGACACCCAATGTTTTCTTGTTCCATCTATAGCCTCAATATCTGTATAGAACTTCCTTTTCTCTAACAGTCTTTAGATATTGCTCCCATCCCACCCCCTTTATCTTCTTGCCTTATACTTTGCTATCTTGACACATTCACCTAAACATTCATCTATTTCCTTTGAGCCGATCTTGTCTCTGCGTATTCCATTTCCTGAATTTCTTCTTACCCTATACCAGGTTTACTTTCTATATTATTCAAGAAATTGTCTCCTACTTGCTATTTCTTTTCCATATTGTACTCTCCAAAAATATATGTACTATTAATACTTATACATTTCAACTCTATATATTCCATCTTGTAATGAATTACTTATTCCAGGGGTCCCCCATCTCTGGGACCTAACGTCTAATGATCTGAGGTGGAACTGATATAATAGTAATAGAAATTAAGTGCACAATAAATGTAATGTGCTTGAATCATCCAAAACCCATTTGCCCCACTAATCCAGAGTCCATGGAAAAACTGTCTTCCAAGAAACTGGTCCCTGGTGACAAAAAGGTTGGAGACCACTGTCTTATTCTACTTGCGGAGTTTTTAAAGAAAACTAAAAATCACAAAAGTCTAAAACATTTAACTTATCAAACAAAATGATGACCTAAAACAGTAACTTGCAAATAAATAAAATCAGAATCACACAGCAGCATTTAGGACACTTTCCTCCTATTTCAAGGAGAAAACTCTAATAGCCTCTCTTTTCTGATTGTTCAGTCACTCAGTTGTGTTTGACTCTTTGCAACCTCATAGACTGCAGCACACCAGGCTTCCATTTACTTTACTATCTCCTGGAGTTTTCTCGGACTCAAGTCTTTTGAGGTGATGATGCCATCCAACTATCTCATCTTTTGTTGCCCTCTTCTCCTCCTGCCTTCAATCTTTCCCAGCATCAGGGTCTTTTCCAATGAGTCATTTCTTCACATCAGGTGGCCAAAGTATTGGAGATTCAGCTTTAGCATCAGTCCTTCCAACAAATATTCAGGGTTTATTTCCTTTAGTATTGACTGATTTGATCTCCATGCCGTCCAAGGGATTCTTTCCAGTCTTCACCAGCACCAAAGTTTGAAGGCATCAATTGCTCGGCACTCAGCCTTTTCTATTGTCCAGCTCTCAAATCTGTACATGACTACTGGGAAAACCATAGCTTTGACTCTATGAACTTCTGTCATCAAAGTGATGTCTCTGGTTTTTAATACACTGTCTAAATTTGTCATAGCTTTCCTTCCAAGGAGCAAACGTCTTTTAATTTCATGGCTGCAGTCACTGTCTGCAGTGATTTTGGAGCCCAAGAAATAGAATCTGACACTGTTTTCACTTTTTCCCCTTCTATTTGTCATGAAGTAATGGGACCAAATGCCATGATCTTAAGCTTTTTGAATGGAGTTTAAGCCAGCTTTTTCACTATCCTCTTTCACTCTCATCAAGAAGCGCTCTAGTTCCACTTTGCTTTCTGCCATTGTTAGTTACTCAGTGGTGTCCGACTCTTTGTGACCCCACAAACTGTAGTCCACTGGGCTCCTCTGTTCATGGGATTCTCCAGTCAAGAATATTGGAGAGGGCTGCCATTCCCTTCTCCAAGGGATCTTCCTGAGGAATCAAACCCTGATCTCCCGTACTGCCGACATATTCTTTACTATCTGAGCCACCACTAAGATAGTAAGACCTTCTGCCATTCGAGTGGTATTATTTGCATATCTGAGGTTGTTGGTATTTCTCCTGGTAATCTTGATTACAGCTTGTAACTCATCCAACCTGGTTTTTCTCATGGTGTACTCTATATATAAGTTAAATAAACAGGGTGATGGTATACAGACTTGATGTAATCCTTTCCCAATTTTGAACCAGTCCATTGTTCCATGTCTGGTTCTAACTGTTGCTTCTTGACCTGCATACAAGTTTCTCAGGAGACAGGTAAAGTGATCTGGTATTCCCATGTCTTTAAAAATTTTCCACAGTTTGTTGGGCTTCCTTGGTGGCTCAGATTACAGTAAAGAATCCACCTGCAATGAAGGAGATCTGGGTTTGATCCCTAGGTCAGGAAGATTCCCTGAAGAAGGAAATGGCTATCCACTCCAGTATTCTTGCCTGAAGATTTTCAGTTCATTTTCTGTTCTCTGGAATCTTCTTAAAATTTGAACACAGTGTGAAATCTTGGATGAGATACCTGGCATTTACAAACACTGTTAAGGGCACAAGAGATTGGCACAGCATGGAGGAAAGAGCACTGTTATGAGAGACAAGGGCTGCTCATTCATGCTCACTTTGCTTCTGGATGTATTTTCACAACGTATATCTCTTTTCTTCAGTTGTCACATAGAGACTTAACAACAAAGATGAACATACTTAGAAGTCTCAAAAATCTATATGCATTTAAATTATTCTTATTAGTTCACATGGGAAATAACTTTAGATATAAATCAAGAAATAGGGAATTGGGGAATAAAACAGGAGCGCTCCTATCTCTTAGCTGTTCATTAGATACACAGTGGAAACCCCTGTGCCACAACTGATCAAAATATTTTCTTACTCTTAGTGACCCTGAGCAGTTGTTGCTGTTGCTTTTATTCAAGTCCAAATCTTCTGAGACCCCATGGACTGGAGCCCAGCAGGCTCCTCTGTCCATGGGATTTCCTAGTCAAGAATACTGGAGTGGGTAGCAATCTTCTCTTCCAGAGGATCTTCCCAACCTAGGAACTGAACCTGCGTCTCCTCCCTTGGCAGGTGGATTCTTTGCCACTGAGTCAACAGGCAAGCCCCCATCCTGAGCAGGCTAACTAAAATGGGAGCAATAATACTTTTCTCATAGAATTGTTAGGAAACTTAAACAAATACTTTTCAAGTACAAAGAACAATGCAGATGGTAATTAAATATTATGATAATAATGATGATGATTCACCCCATATGTATTCTCAGCAGACACCAATGCAGAGTAGTAGACAGGATAATGAAAGTCCTTTAAGTAATATCTAGACAATGGATTATGGAAATTCAATGGGTAAGAGATTACCAGATGACAATAGATATAGACATATATGAGTATATATGTATATATACACACAAGTTATGAATTTCACATTAATATCATCAAGTCCTGACATTTATATACAACTTTAAAATTCTGATATCATATACTCTGTGAATAAAGGAATATTTATTTTTTTCTAACTTTCCCAATGTTGTCACATTCCTCACTTAATAGCTCCTTATCTCCTACAACAGCCTCCCAATGTTTTAGGAGACTGTCACTTGTGAAACATATTCTCATGAATATACTCTGAGTTATATATAATTCCTAGTGTGCCAGCTGTTTCCATATCTCTTTTTCCAACTTGGAAAAGTATATTGGAAGTCAAGTGAATTAGAATTATATTATTATAAAAATAATCGCCCAACTTACATTGTTGTTGCTTAGTCACTAAGTTGCACCCCACAGACTGTATAGTCCACAGGCCGCTCTGTCCATGGGATTTCCTAAGCAAGAATATTGGAGTGGGTTGCCATTTCTTTCTTCAGGGATCTTCCCAATCCAGGATTGAACCTGTGTCTCCTGCATAGGCAGGCAGGTTCTTTACCACTGAGCCACCACAGAAGCACTCCCCACCAAACTTAGATAATTCAACCGTGCAGGTCAGGAAGCAACCGTTAGAACTAAACATGTAACAACAGACTGGTTCCAAATAGAAAAAGGGGCACGTCAAGGCTGCATATTGTCACTCTGCTTATTGAACTTACATGCAGAGTACATCATGAGAAACGCTAGGCTGGAAGAAACACAAGCTGGAATCAAGATTGCCGGGAGAAATATCAATAACCTCAGATATGCAGATGACACCACCCTTATGGCAGAAAGTGAAGAGGAACTAAAAAGTCACTTGATGAAAGTGAAAGAAGAGAGTGAACAAGTTGGCTTAAAGCTCTACATTCAGAAAACAAAGATCATGGCATCTGGTCCTATCACTTCATGGCAAATAGATAGGGAAACAGTGTCAGACTTCATTTTTTTGGGGGAGTGGGGGGCTTCAAAATCACTGCAGATGGTGATTGCAGCCATGAAATTAAAAGATGCTTACTCCTTGGAAGGAAAGTTATGACCAACCTAGAGAGCATATTCAAAAGCAGAGACATTAAGACTTTGCCAACACAGGTCCATCTAGTCAAGGCAATGGTTTTTCCTGTGGTCATGTATGGATGTGAGAGTTGGACTGTGAAGAAAGCTGAGCACCGAAGAATTGATGCTTTTGAACTGCAGTGTTGGAAAAGACTCTTGAGAGTCCCTTGGACTGCAAGGAGNGGGGGAGTGGGGGGCTTCAAAATCACTGCAGATGGTGATTGCAGCCATGAAATTAAAAGATGCTTACTCCTTGGAAGGAAAGTTATGACCAACCTAGAGAGCATATTCAAAAGCAGAGACATTAAGACTTTGCCAACACAGGTCCATCTAGTCAAGGCCATGGTTTTTCCTGTGGTCATGTATGGATGTGAGAGTTGGACTGTGAAGAAAGCTGAGCACCGAAGAATTGATGCTTTTGAACTGCAGTGTTGGAAAAGACTCTTGAGAGTCCCTTGGACTGCAAGGAGATCCAACCAGTCCATCCTAAAGGAGATCAGCCCTGGGTATTCATTGGAAGGACTGATGCTAAAGCTGAAACTCCAATACTTTGGCCACCTCATGCGAAGAGTTGACTCACTGGAAAAGACTCTGATGCTGGGAGGGATTGAGGGCAGGAGGGGAAGGGCACGACAGAGGATGAGATGGTTGGATGGCATCACTGACTCGATGGACGTGAGTCTGAGTGAACTCCGGGAGTTGGTGATGGACAGGGAGGCTTGGCATGCTGTGATTCATGGACTCGCAAAGAGTTGGACATGACTGAGCAACTGAACTGAATTGAACTGATAACAAGTTATACTAAATTTGGCATTTCATGAAGAAAGAGGCAGTATACTAAATTATAAACACTATAAATAAGTAAATATATATTCATATACACTAAATTATAATATACTAGAAATGTGGGTTTGGGAGCCAGATCATTGGATTCCAACCCCAGCACTCACAATTATTAGACAGATGATCTCAGGTAAGTTACTTTATCTCCCTGTACGTCATTCAGCTCATTTTAAAAATGGACTAATTTTATTTCCCACCTCAGAGGGATATGTGAGGATTAAACGAATCAATACACAAGAAATATTCAGTAAATAGTAAGTGTTATACAAATATTAGCTATTATTTTCATTATTGTTTTATGGCAGTGCTGTGTTTGAGATCCAGGGTCTATATGTGAACAGAAAACTCAGTGAGCTTGTATGGCTTATCTGAAGTCACCCTTTCTAATTTTTGTTCTCCTCTTCCAACACAAGGTCACATATCCTTAAAATCTAAGTCTTTAAGTTCATCATACTCTTTCTCACCAACCTGTTTTATACACGTTACTTTCTATAAGTTTTCTTACTCCTTTATTCTAACTCTTCTTCTCTATATATTCCCTTCAAGATGTGTATTAAAGGCACGCCTGTAAGGAACCTTATCTTCTAAACCTGGATCAGGGCTCCAAGGCCTCTTCATGTTCTGCCCTGGTCTCTCATGGCACTACCATCACTACCATCCACACACTTGTACAGTCATCCCCATCCCTAATCAAAATATCCATCCAACAGATATTCATTGAGAGCTTGTTATGTGTTCAATACTGGGTGGAGCCTCTGCCTTCTTCACAAAACTGTAGTCTCCTTAATAAAGGCAGATTGCATCTCTTACTGTGGGCACTGCACCAAAGACTGTTCAATATTTAGTATGCAAACAATAAATTACATGAAAGAAGCACCCACTAATGATCCCAAACAAATCCATGTTCACCCTCTTTGTAACATTATAACTTCACATATCATCTTTCATTTTTTTATAGTAACAAATGAAGGGACCAAATCAGTCCCTTTTTCACTGTTATTGGTGTAGTGTTAGAAACTTCTTTTGCAACTTGTTTTATTAATCTGATTTCTGATATTGGGCTAAGTTTGCAGTTGAATTACTTCAACTCTTTCAGCCAAGAACTGATTCAATTCATATTGGTTTATTTCAAATAATTGCCCTGATACTGTGGTCTATGTAACAAAGAACACCCTAGAGTATCCATGAGGGGCTATGGTGGTGGTGGTTTAGTCGCTCAGTTGGGTCCAACTCTTTGCAACCCCCAAGGATGGTAGCACATCAGGCTCCTCCATCCATGGGCTATCCCTGGCAAGAATATTGGAGTGTGCTGCCATTCCCTTCTCCAGGGGATCTTTCTAACTCAGGGATTAAACCCAGGTCTCCTGTATTATAGGAAGTCTCTTGCATTTCCGGAGGATTCTTTACTGACTGAGCCACAGGGAAGCCATGAGGGGCTATGTTGTTTCCTAATTTCTACAAGTGGAAATTTAAAAGTTCATCTTCAGTACTGAGACTGGGCACCTTGAAAAACAGAATTAAGTGGGATTTTGTCCAGAAAAAAAAATCTTGATAGTATAAATTTTTCAATATATCCATCAATGTATTATGTTTTACTAAAAACACAAGAAATACAAATATTTTTAGGCTAAATTCATACATATATAGTAAACTATGCTCTAGGAAATTTTCCTATGTTTCTTTCCATCCTAGACTTTATTTCAGAAATTTTGAAGAGCACCAATTTTTTACATACCCTTCAATCAATGTGGGCTAGTGAAGAAATGAAACCAAAGAACATAGAGGCTGAGGAAACTTTTACTAGTCAAATACTGCTCTCAAAGTCTCTATATCGCTTGGATATTTTCTGCATGGAAATGCACGGAAAAAACTTTACTTTGATTACTAGGCAAGTCACACTTCAATGTGCTTTTGTAAGAAAAATGATCCAACCAATGAAGATTTTATTTGAAAATGTTGACTCTGTTGAATATTTTTCTAGGGAAGAGTATGAACTTGGGATTTGGAAACTCGGGTTTGATTTCTCACTTTGCCGGTTACCTGTGTGATCCAGGCAAGTTATTCTCCCAAAACCTGTTTTGTCAATTGTCAAGAGAACATTATAACCCCAGCCTTCCTGGGCTATTTCAAGGGTTACATAAGATGATGCACTTCCAGCACTTCATGTGTGGCTGGCACACAACAGGTATGCAGTAGATGAAAGCTATCATACCATTATCCATTCCTTTGCTTACACTTATGCTCCCTGGGTCTACATTTTCTTATTTCCACAATGCAAAAAGCAATGCGAGAGTAATTCATTCACCTTTATGTGTATACATTATAAATATATTTATAAGCCACTCAGTGTATAGTATAGTCATGTTTATCGCTTTGCTTTCTCTTCCTTGCTACAAAACTATCCATTTTTCTTCTCATAACCACCTGTGCTATTTGGTAAGCAGGAAAAAATAAGAAGGCTAAAACTAAAATCAGTTAACGTATTAATTTTTAGCACCCCTAAAAAAGAATATATGAGATGGAAGTCATTGACTAAACTGCAAGAGGAAATAGCAACTTGCAACAGAATCTCAATTATTCATGCTTTCCCTTTTCTTATCCAATTTATTTTTATCAAGTATTCATGGCAATCAATAAAGAGAACTGTATATTCGAATTAGAATCATACTAGAGTTTAATTATTTAGTGATCAGTCAGACTACTCTTACATATCTGTTACTTAGCCTCGGTTCATTAAAAACTTTAGCATTTGACTCACTATATTCCCTTCCACCCATACTTCTGTTTATCATTTCTGGTGGCTTCATCATACACCTGAATGACTCCACATCCTGGTCTCTACATTAGCCGACGCTTATACTTCCAGTTTTCATTCTTTGCATGCATCTCACCAGCTGCGCTCATGATAAGACTCTAAACTTAGTAACTACTACATCTCCAAACTTCGCTCTCTGCATATGGCCTTCCACCCTCACTGCAAGAATTCTGTGAGCCCCTAAATTTATTGATTTTTTATTACCCCAATTTCTCATTATATTTCACTCCATGATAATTTTTCTTCCCTCCTAGTCTTCATAGGTTCTATGATTTTCCTTGCAAATGCCCTCTGTACTTACTTTTCCCTCTGTCCGATTTTATTCCTCTGCCAAAACACTCAAGATTGAACTCAGTTGTACATCCTCTTTTTTTATACAAGCAGCTCAATATTGCTAAAAAAAAAAAAAAAATCATGCACCTGGCTGGTAAAGTCAGGACTAGATTGAAGCACGTGAGAGGTCTGGGGCGTGACTCTGAGTTTCAATGACTCCCTAGATTCTGCCCATTAGGGGTCCCATTTGCCTTATCTAGTCCCGACCCTGTGCTCTGCTCTTACTTCAAATGCATGACCTCAGGGATTTCCCTGGTAGTCCAGTGGTTAAGACTCTGCCTTCCAATTCAGGAGTGTGGGTTTGATCCCTGGTTGGGGAGATAAGATCCCATATGCCTCCCAGTGAAAAAATCAGAAATAGGAAACAGAAGCAATATTGTAACAATTTCAATAAAGACTTTAAAAATGGTCCACATTAAAAAAAAAATCTTAATGCCTGATGTGACCTCAGATTCAAATATGTAGTCAACAGTGTTCTATGTTGTCCTATCACACTTCCCCCACTTCTGGATGACTGACTGTTTCATGCCTCACACATCCAACATCTTCCAGCCCTGCCTCTTCAGCTCATCTCAGACTTTCTCACTGAAAAAAAAAAAAAAAAGCATCAGTAAGACAAAGACTCCCTCCTCATTCCCCCACAGAACCTACAGCCTACCTGTGTCTATGCTCAAATGACCCCTGCTGCTGAAACACACAAGCCCCTGATCCAATCAAAGGTGTGCTCCTCCACTAGTGCCAGGACCTCCCTCACTCTCACTCTCCAGGCACTTTCACTCTCCTCTTTCTGTTCTGGCATGTCAATAGATTTAGACTGCCTATGGTGGTCCCTTCAGTTTACAATTGAGTTCTCATAGCTCTCATGTTAAAAAAAAAAAAAAAAAGAAGAAGAAGAAGCAAGCCAATAAATCTCATTATAACCTTACAGTTTCATTTATTCATTCTCCTTAATAGTTAAAGAGAAAGTTTTTTGAATGAGCTGTCCTCACGTTCTATTTTCTTATTTCCCATTAACTCACCAGATACTGCGAACTTGAAATATAACCCCTTAGCTCCACTGCTGCTGCTGCTAAGTTGCTTCAGTCGTGTCCAACTCTGTGGGACCCCAAAGACAGCAGCCCACCAGGCTCCGCCATCCCTGGGATTCTCCAGGCAAGAACATTGGAATGGGTTGCCATTTCCTTCTCCAATGCATGAAAGTGAAAAGTGAAAGTGAAGTCACTGAGTCACATCCAACTCTCAGCGACCTCATGGATTGTAGTCCACCAGGCTCCTCTGTCCATGGTATTTTTCCAGGCAAGAGTCCTGGAGTGGGGTGCCACTGCCCTCTCCGTAGCTCTACTGATGAGTCTCAAATGTATACATCTAGCCCTGAACATAGATTTATCCAATTACCTGTATCTCCACTTGGTTGTCTGATAACCATCTTCCACTTTATTTGTCCAGAAACAACACTTAATTTCTTTTTTCATTTCTAAACATGTTCCTCACAGTCTTTCCTCTCTTAATGAGGAACTGAGGATTGTCTATCCATTCAGTCAACTTGAAATCTAAGTTAAAACTCCACGTATAATGGTAAAACACAAAGAGTGAACAAAAATTGTGGACTTTAGCTAATAGCAATGTATCAACACTGATTCATTAGTTGTAATGAATGTACTATATTAAAAACATGAAGAAAGTGAAGAGGAACTAAAAAGACTCTTGATGTGGGTGAAAGAAGAGAGTGAAAAAAGCTGACTTAAAACTCAACATTCAAAATCATGGCATCTGGTCCCATCACTTCATGTCAAAGAGATGGGAAAAAAGTGGAAATAGTGACAGATTTTCTTTTCTTGGGCTCCAGAATCACAGTGGATGCTGACTGCAGCCCTGAAATTAAAAGACGCTTGCTCCTTGGAAGAAAAGCTATGACAAACCTAGATAGCAGAGACATCCTTTTGCTGATAAAGGTCCATGTAGTCAAAGTTATAGTGTTTCCAGTAGTCATGTAGTATGGGACAGTTGGACCATAAAGAAAGCTGAGTGCCAAAAAATTTATGCTTTTGAATTGTAGTGCTGGAGAAGACTCTTGAGAGTCTCTTGGGCTGAAAGGAGATCAAACCAGTCAATCCTAAAAGAAAACAATCTTGAATATTCATTGGAAGGACTGATGCTGAAGCTGAAGCTCCAATACTTTGGCCACCTGATGCGAAGAGCCAACTCATTGGAAAAGACTTTGAGGCTGGGAAAGATTGAGAGCAGGAGGAGAAGGGGGTGACAGAGGATGAGATGGCTGGATGACATCAATGACTCAATGGATATGAACTTGAGCAAACTCCGGGAGATAGTGAAGGGCAGGGAATCCTGGCGTGCTGCAATCCATGGGGTCGCAAAGAGTCAGAAATGACTCAGTGATTGAACAACAACAACACTAATACAAAATGTCAATTATTGGAGAAAATGTGTCTTTAAAAGTATGAAATAAGTGAACTTTCTATACTGTCTGCTCATTTTTTTCTATAAATATAAAGTTATTCTTTAAAGAAGCTTAAGGAACTCTCTGGTGGTGCAGTGGTTAGGACTCCATGCTTTCAGTACCAAGGGTGTGGGTTCAGGGAACTAAGATTCTGCAAGCCTCATGGCAAGGCCAGATAAATCAATCATCCAATAAATAAAGCTGAAAAAACTAAAATAAATAAAATTATTTTCATTAAAGCATTTGTGTAACCTATCATATGTAATGTATTATGATATCAAAATATAACCAATTGCCAGGTGGCTCAGATGGTAAAAAAATTCTGCAATACAGGAGACCCAGCTTTGATCCCTGGGTCAGGAAGATACCCTAGAAAAGGGAATGGCATCCCACTCCAGTATTCTTGCCTGGAGGATTTCATGGACAAAGAAGCCTCGCAGGCTACAGTCCATGTATTATACACAGTCAGACACGACTGAGCACCTAACACACACACACACACACACACACACACACAAATGTTAATGAGATATTTTACTCATTTTTATATATCACATCTTCAAAATTCTATATATAATTTAGACTTACAAATCATTACATTTGGATTAGTGGTATTTCAAATGCTCAGCTGTCATCCATATTTAACACTGCAGGTCTAAAAGACCCACCCCTGCCTTCACTAGTTTTTCCCCTAAAGAGCTGCAGATCCATCCAAGCCTGACCATTGGTTCAGTGGATGCCACAACTGGAGATGAGATCCTAAAATAAAATTCAAACTGCTCCAGCAGTAAAAATAAAACAAACAAATACCATATCTAAGACATCAACACATCCTGTCTCCAAAACACATCCAGAATTGTCCAGTTCTCTCCATTTCCTCTTCTCTGCATTGGTCCAAGCTACAACTGATCTCTCCCTGAACAGCTAGCTGGTACCTATGTTCACAGTGATCAACAACAATCCACTCTCCATCCTATGGCCGGAGTGAGACTGTGAAACACACATCAAATCAGACGGTTCTTCCCCCTAAAATCATGCAGTGGCTTCCCATTCCACTAGAATAAAACACAAAATGTTTATTATGGCCCAAAAGGCCTTGTTAGTGTTTCAGGCACTTATTTCCATATTTCATCTACCCTGGGCTTCTTTCTGTTCCTCAGACACATGAAGTATGCTCTATTTCAGAACTTGGGTTTTTTTTGTTCTGTTTCTCTCAATTCTCTGCCTCTCTCTTCCTACTCTCTCTCCCCTCAACCCACTCTCTTTATTTCTTGAATGTTCTTCTGAATTGGATCTTTGCATGACCCTGGTCCTTCTCATCATTTAACATATTACTTATGACTAACGGGCTTCCCAGGTGGAGCAGTGGTAAAGAAACTGCTTGCCAGTGCATAAGACTCAGGGGACGTGGGGTCAGTCCCCAGGTTGGGACGATCCTGTGGAATAGGAAATGATAACCCACTCCAGTATTCTTGCTGGGAGAATCCCATGGACAGAGGAGCCTGTTGGGATACAGTCCATAGGGTTGCAAGCAGTTGGATATGACTAAACACACACATACTCTCTCATACAGACACACAGTGTTAATATAAAATAGATAAACAACATAGACCTACCTTATAGCAGAGAAAACTATACTCAATATTTTGTAATAATCTGTAAGAAAAAATAATCTGAAAGGTTTTCTTTAACTGATTATTTGAGCATTTGAAACAAATAAGACAAGGAATACAGTCAAATGGGATTTCTAATTCGCTCAGCCAACCCTCCTTCTTGATTTTGTTACCAAGAAACTGAACTGACAATTGTACTTTCTATTGTGGAAATGTCCTTATGATCTTGCATTAAAAGTGTTTTAAAAATGAAAACTATCATTATCATGAAAGAATAGCACTATTTGAGAAGTAGAAATACAACCTATAATTGCACTGATGGTACTCAAATCAGGTGATTGAATGTTTAATATGAGAAAAGCTCCATTATTTAGTGATATACATTTCAGGGAAGCAGATGAATTAGGAGGTTTAAATAAAATCTTTTATAAGAAAAGGGACTTGAGAGATGATTAAAATATCAAATGTTTGTTCAAAAGAAAGAAATGGAACGTTCTTCTACTCCACTATCTTGAGAGTTAGTTCTCTGAGAATATGTAACAAGTAGGGTATTTTTAAGTAATACATTTTCAAAGGAATTTGGAAACATATAAAAATGTGTTGCAATACTTAGATCTCAATATAGTTTCATTCTCTGACAGAATTCCTCTCTTTTTCCAGAACAAGCCCTTTATTGTTTCTATTTAGGAGGCATTTAATACCATATATATACATATATATATTTATACATATATATAGTTGGTGATGGGAGGCCTGGCGTGCTGCGATTCATGGGGTTGCAAAGAGTCGGACACGACTGAGCAACTGAACTGAACTGAGCTGTATATACGTACATATATATGTATGTATATGTATCTTAAGTCTCCTGCATTGGCAGTCAGGTTCTTCACCACTAGCACCACCTGGGAAGACCACATATGACTTCCATAAGTTTTAATTAAGCATTTTATCTGTACCAGCACTACATTTAAGAGTACATTTATGAAAGTGAAGTGCCTGTGTAGGTGAGTGTGTGTGTGAGTACTTATGTTCTTGCCTTTTCAAATTTGCTGTGCACTAACAGGAGGTCTCTGACTATCTGGTCCAATGTGTTTTAAATCTGGATTTAAAACAGCCAAATTTATTACTAAGAGCTTTAAACTTTTGCTTTTGATATTTGCATTTTTTAATCTGCACATACTTGGCTTATGGTGTGAGGGTGGGAAATAATTTCACATTTTCATATGTTTATCTTGATAATAAGCACTTCTCCTTTTTTCTAAATCATTGGACAGATGCTGTATACCAAAGTTAAATAGAGGAATGTGTCTTTTTTCTTTGGCCTTTCCCTCCTAGTCCATTAATCCCTTTGTGTGTCTTTGATTCTACATCAGACTGTATGAATTACTAAAGTTCCTTAAGACTGATAATGGTATGACAAGTACCCACTCCCTGTTCTTTTTCTCAGAAGTATTCTGACTTCTCTTTGCTTTCAACTCTTCTGTATACAATTTAGAATCATTTTTTAAATTCCATGGACAATTATATTTAGATGATGATTGGAAAAAATATATAAAATCTATAAATTAATTGAAGATTTGATATCCTAATAATATCTTCCTATACATAAGCATAAGTTGTCTCTCAATTGTTCAGATCTACTTTTGCAATATTTATGCAGTCTTATAATCTTCTTTCCATAGCACTTAAACTTTTTAATCTTACTTTTAGGTAATTATTATTCTCTGATGCTATTGCAAATAGTGTCCTAAATTATATTATCTACTATTTGCTGCTAGTATAGAGAATTCAGCTGGGGCTGTTTTGTTTTGTATTAGACTTTTATTTAGTCTAGGAGTTCTCAGTTGGAGGTGATTCCATCCCCTGGGGTATCAGCAAAGTATAGAGATAGGTTTGCAACCCCAGGTGGTGCTAGTGGTAAAGAACATGCCTGCCAATGCAGGAGACATAAGAGATGGAAGGTTCAATCCCTGGGTTAGGAAGAGCCCTTGGAGGAGGGCATGGCAATCCACTCCAGTATTCTTTTCTGGAGAATCCCATTAACAGAGGAGCCTGGCCGGCTACAGTTCACAGGGTCACAAAGAGTGGGATATGACTGAAGCAACTTAGCAACAGCATCAGAGACATCTTTGGATGTTGCAATTGGGGGAGTGGAACTACTGGTGATTGGTGGAAGAGGCCAGAGGTGCTAATAAACTTTCCACAAAGCATAGGGGAGCCACCTTTAATAAAGAATTATCTAGTTCAAAATGTCAGTAGTTTTAAGGCTGAAAACTTTTGGAAACTCTATTATACTTTAGTACTTATATCTGTAAATTCTTAAAACTTCTTAGATTTCTATATTAAGAATCATGTTCACTGCAAATAATTGAAATTTCATTTTCTTGCTAACAATTCTAAAGATTGTAATCTTTCTCTTTCTTCTTTTTTTATTGCACTATCTAGACTCTCCAGTGCAGTTTTGACATGAAGTGGCAGTAATGGACATCCTACACTGCCAGTCTTAAGTGAATATTTTTCACATTCTTCATTTTGGATTATGTTTGATCTAGGCATTTTATAGGCATTTCTTTTCTTATTGGTTTAAGTCCCTTTCATCTTAAATGTATTAGGATTTTTATCATGAGTATATTTTTAATATGAGCTATGTATTTTATGACATCTTTTGAGACAAAATATTTCTCTTTTAATCTGTTATTGTGATGAATTACATTCATACCTTTTCAGTTATGTCATGAAAATTTGTCATGGGATATATCTAACTTGATTTCAATATTTTTTTGCATTGTTGGATTCAATCAGCTAATACTTTGTTTAGAAATTTTATATTCATATTCACACATGAGATGGCTCCATAATGTCTCTTTCTTATAATTTCCCTTTTGTTTTGGTTTCAGGGCTATATTGGCCAAATAGAATAACTTGGAAAATATTCCTTTTTTCCCTCTCTCTGCAAGAGTTTTTATAAAATTGTAATAATATCTTCCTTGAAAGTTTTGTTGAACTCACTTTGAGCTATTTCACACACAATCAAGAAATGAATAAGTCAATTGTGGTATGTGAACTGTTTATACAATAGAATATTATACTGCAGCCAAAGTGAATGTACTATAGACAGCCATAAACATGGATGAGTTTTAGCAATATAGTATTGAGTAAAAAAAAGAGACTACCAAAAATACATTTTATAAAGGTATACATGATTAGAGGAGAAGGAAATGGCAACCTACTTCAGTACTCTTGCTTGGAAAATTCCATGGATGGAGGAACCTTGTAGGCTACAGTCCATGCGGTAGCAAAGAGTCAGACATGACTGAGTGACTTCACTTTCTTTCTTTCTATAGTTCCTTTTGGAGAAGGAAATGGCAACCCATTCCAGTGTTCTTGCCTGGAGAATCCCATGGACGGAGGGGCCTGGTGGGCTACAGTCTATGAGGTTGCAAAGAGTAGGACAGGACTAAGCAACTAACACACACACACACACACACACGCACACGCACACACGATCAGAATTTTTTTAATCTGCATGCTTTTTGGGGAATACTTTTGCAAGACACATGCAGCCTGCTGTGCTGCAGTCCATGGGGTCACAAAGAGTGGGATATGACTTAGCAACTGAACAACAACAAAAACAAAGGCAACACAAATCAATTTTAAAAGGTAGGAATGTTGACTGTTCAGGAGAGATGTAAGGATGGATTAGTGACAAAAATATATGTTTGGATACTGCTTTTTATCAGTCTGAGCTTTTGGGGGCAGGGGAATATTTTCATAGCTGCTTCCGGGATTCTTTGAAGTAATCAAACTAACTAACTAAATAAATGAAAGTGGACCTTGCATAGAACAATGATAAGGATGTGTCACTTGCAAAGGAGCCAAGAGGAGAAAAAGAGACAGAGAGAAAAGGGAAAGGGTGAGGAAAAGAGGAAGTAAGGAAGCCTCTCTTAATGAACGAAGGAAAGGTAGAAATAATAAAGAAAAGAGTGAAAGAAAAGAGAAATACATTAACCATGTATAAAAAGGAAGGATATACTGAAGGACAGCACTTTAAATGTTGTATAATTCTGCGAATTAACTGAATGCTATACTTAGCTCTGCTATTATGCCCTTGGAGAATATGAATCCTCCCTGTGGGTCTATGAACCCAGACAAAATAGGTCACCAACAGAATTGTCTTCATCTACTTCTTTAAAGCAGTTTTTCTACATATTTCTACATTCTATATTTGTCAAGCTTCTGTCAGAATTCCCAGCTTATAAAATATAACTATCTGGGACTGGGATCACATTATATTTTTAAGCCAAAAAGCTTAATTTACTTATTTATTATGAAGATGTTTCTGAAGAGTAAAATAAAGTTATAATTTACCTCTTACCAATTGAGTTACTACTTTATTTCTTGTCGAATATCAAACTGTTCATTTTGGGTTATGTATGCCTTTGTAAAATTGATTGTTTGAAATATCATTAACATACAGTCTTTCAATGTATTTTAGAATTAATATTTTGTTAATATTTATAGAGTCACAGAAAGTTAAAGACAGATAATACTGCAGGAATAAATGTCAAAGTGTCTAAAGAAATGGAAAAAATATCTAACTAGGAGAGATCTATTCATTTCTTATAATAATTTATATATTGAGTTAAAAACAAGATATCAAATCATTTATTTACAATGGATCTGATTTTCTATAATTACACAATCTGTCAATGTGTATTATGCCCCTCTG
>SJYA01000577.1:34695-136547 GCA_006410615.1 Neotragus moschatus | reverse complement strand
ACACAAACTGTCAATGTGTATTATGCCACTCTGACAAATATGAATTGTCTATGTTACTAAGGTGATTTGAGGTGTTTCTCCTCTATGCTGCATGCATAACAATTTGGAGCAAATTAAAAGAAACAGTGATATATGTAAGTAAAAAACTGCCATAAATTTAAAAATAAAAATACAGTTTGACTTTTGTACATCCCTTTCAGAAGCTGACCTATTAAATGGATGAAAACAATCACTATTAAATTAGGTTTTATTTCAAATATATATAACATACTTATAAAAATTATTTTCTGCCCCAAATGAAATATGAATAATTATCATAAACTAGAACTCTAAATTCATATTCTCTGATCACTATTAAAGAGACAGAAATTTTTAACATAAGCTTTAAAAAGATTAAAAATTAAAGCAAGACTAAGGAAGACAAGCAACATAAACTTCTAAAGATTCAGAAAAAATAATTAAGTGTTCATGTTACTTAATTCTTGAGTTAAAGATAGCTGAAACTAAAATTATAGAGTACTATTTAGTGGATATCAATAAATTTCAAAACTAGAAGACATGTCAAGCCTTCTCTCAGAAAAAATTTAGAGAATTCTTTGTTTATTATCGCACATGGCCTAGATGAAAAATAGAAAAATATTTTCATATTTGTGAAATAATAAATGGGTTTTTAAGCATGACATCATGTAAAAACTACTAGGTAAATAATCAATAGTTTTAACAACATAAAATGTATAATTTTTGTGTATCAAAAATAACTTTAAAGAGAATTAGTCTAGAGAAATATAAGAAGGGATTAATACTCCCAACATGCAAGGAGTTCTTGAAAATAATAAGAAAACTTTAGCACTCTAGCACAACTGGGAAATGAACAGAAAATCTGAAAGTAAAATATATACAATTACAGTAAATGTATATTCAGTGATCCATCTAATTAGTAATGAAAAACATCAATGGGACATGAATGTTCATTTGATCTAAAAATAAATATAATGGGCAAAGGTAGGGTAAAAATGATACTTTCATACTCTGTGGATAAAAATTTAAATTTACAACCATTCTGGAGGCAAATTTTGAAGATTCAACACACTTATTCTTTGGCCCAATAATAGACATTTATACTATGAAAATGAACAGGTACAAAGTGTATACATGTACTGGTATACATGTGTACAAAGACACATGTATAAATACATTCACTGTGTGATTGCTTCTGTACTAGGGTAATGGGAAAAAGTTGACAATATAAACAGATGCAGATATATGAATCTTTAGGCCATTTTTCTTTAATACAAGGAAAACGGAAACAATATAAATGTATATCAGTCAAGGTATGGATAAATAATGACACATCCATACAATGGAATATAATGTTGTAGACAAAATCATTTTGGTTAAAATGAAAACAACTTGTACTAAAACAAATGGTTGAGATAATGTTCATTACACTGATATTATTATGTCATTTAATCTTAAATTTTGAAAACCTTTAAATAGCTAAAAGCACAGTTTTTTTCCAAAAATCATTAGGAATTCTTAAAATAATGTATATTAAAACAATGTCTCCCTTTTCGTAACTATATTGTATATTTTGAGTATCCATATTAACAAGGGATTTAAATCTCTGTTTTACAATTAGTTTAGTTTAGCCTTTACATCAATTACCAAAGAACAATTTCTCATGTGTTCTGGTTCATGTATCACAAGTACAGGAAAGAATAACACTTTCATCTTAAAAACAGAGGAACATGCTTTAAATCTATGTTTATAAAATTTTCCCAGTGTATTAATTAGCATGGTTTTGTACTGGAATGCTATATAGAAATTATTTTTATTCAGGAATAAATTTCTTGGTTCATTTAAAGAGAACTGGGTGTATTATTCATGATCATTAGAGAAAAAACCTGTTGTCATTTTCAAGTTATGTTTTACAGAAACTCATTGGATTAAAAAGCTAATTAAAAAATGAAGAGCAAGTAAAAGTGTTTTAAAATGATTCTAAATATGTCTGTGAAAACACAAAGTTAGTTCTCTGTCCCGGCCATCATCAATTCTCTCTTTTCAACTGCTTCTGGCATTCCTATGTCCCAGGTCATAGCACCACCAAAATTATGCCCTGAGGAATATCGGACCCTGCCTTGGGAATTTCTGTATGTCACCCTTCTCATTCATTAACTGAACCTAATTTCATAGGTTATGAAGTTTTTTTCCTCATTTTCCTTGTTGTGTTTGCCTTTCAAAACTCAGCTCCAGACAATTTAATCTCAGTATTGACTTAGATCCCTAGAGAGATCTACCTCTCATGTTTGCTCTTGACTGCAAGTTCCACATTAGTAGAGCAGAGTGCTTTCTAACCTAACCTGGTCCTCCTAGACACCTATGTACTGGGCCTTTGTCAACCTTCCCTCCTTGGCCTTCCTGCACTTTCAGGGCAATTGTACCTCATCATCACCTCCACTCACATCATCACCAACACCATCAACCAGTTTTAAGTCCTTAGTGCTTGGTAGACATTGTGGATATGCACAAACATAAGGTTATCCTTTACTTAAGTTAACCCATGAGATCTCAGTGATTTTATCTTTCTTTAAAGCAGTGATGTTAATGTTTAATGTTGACTTTTAATGATGGAATGTCAAATAATGAACATGAAGGTCAGGACTGAGCATCTATGCAGAGGGAGAAGGGTCTAGTGGTAGTAAGTTTGTACAAAAGTAATTGCGGTTTTGGGCTGTGAAGTTTTTCATTATAATTAGGCCCAAACACATCTTTGTTAATCAAAATAGGAACCATTACAATCAACATATTTTTTGCAATAAGAAATGTTTGCTTATTCCGGTAGTGTAAAAATCTGTGCTTGTAGATTCGATGAACTCTTGGAAAATATTTTCTGCCTCCTGCTAGTTGTTGAAGCATTTCCTCTGTGAAAAAAGTTGTCAAGATGCTTGGAGAAGTAGTAGTCAGTTGGGATTGGTGAGAGGTCAGGTGAATATGGCGGATGAGGCAAATACTTCATAGTCCAATTCATTTAACTTTTGAAGCAAGCATTAGTTGCATAACCTGCAGTTGGGTATTGTTGTGCAGAACTGGGCCCTTTCCGTTGACCAGTGCCAGCTTCAGGCCTTGCAGTTTTTGGTGCATCTCATCAATATGCTGAGCATTGTTCTCAGATGTAATGGTTTTGCTGGAATTCAGAAAGCCGTGGTGGAACAGACAGGCTGCAGACAACCAAACAATGACCATGATATTTTTTGGTGCAAGTTTGGCTTTGGAAAGTGCTTTAGAACTTCTTCTCGGTCCAAGGACAGAGCTTGCCATTGCCAGTTGTGGTACAAAATCCACTTTTCATTACATATCATAATCCGATTGAGAAATGGTTTGTTTTTGTTGCATAGAGTAAGAGAAGATACTTCAAAACAATGCTTTATTGACTTTCAGTCAGCTCACTGGGCACCCACTTATCGGGCTTTGTGACCCTTCCAATTTGCTTCAAATGCTGAATAACCATAGAATGGTTGACATTGAGTTCTTGGGCAACTTTTTGTGCAGCAGTAAGAGGATCAGCTTCAATGATCCTCTCAGTTGGTTGTTGTTCAATGGCCAGTCACTATGCTGCTTCAAGGCTCTCATCTCCTTTGCGAAATTTCTTAAACCACTATTGCATTGTACGTTCTTTAGCAGTTCCTGGGCCAAAAGTGTTACTGATGTTGCAAGTTGTCTCCGCTGCTTTACGACCCATTTTGAATTTGAATTAAAAAGTAGCTCAAATTTGCTTATTGTCTAACATCATTTCTATAGTCTAAAATAAATATAAAATAAACAGCAGGTAATAAGTCATTAGTAAAAAAACATAAAGTAAGACATGTACACTAAAATAATGTGTAACGTAACTATATTTATTTTAAAATGCACTCTAATATCAAATAACAATGTTCAACAATGCAAAACCGCAATTACTTTTGTGTCAACCTAATAGAAAGAGCAAACTGTGGAATCAATCCTGCCATAGTTTGCAGATCTCTGAGAGACTATCGCTGAGTTTGTTCCCTCTTATCCATGAGGTGAATATCACTTACATCAGAAGGTGGCTGGAGGATCGAAAGATATGATATTTTAAAAACTTCATGTGGTAATAATTATTAGAGACCCCATCCCTCAGTGCCATGTCTCTGAATGTAGAGTAAATCAATAACTGTTCAACCAAAAAATTAACTTAAAAAATCTATCATTTCCCCCAACTGATTTAATCAATTAAGAGTGTAAAAAATTAAATAGGTTGACATTTCATTTTTGTAAACATGAATTTCCATTTGAAAGAAACTAATGCCTTTTAGCTATTTGCATTCCTAGTGGTGATTAATATCAAATTTCTGCATTTTACCCTATGTTTAGCTAATTAAGAAATTGATCTGTTGAATACCACCAAAATTATGAAAATGTAATAGTCAAAAACATCAAATCCATCTATCCCTTTACCTTGAGCTGTGAAGCCCAAGTTTAATGGGGGTTTAATGTAATTATTCATTTCTGTAAATAAAACTAAATTTTCAGTACATTATAAAACATTTTTTCANTGTTTAGCTAATTAAGAAATTGATCTGTTGAATACCACCAAAATTATGAAAATGTAATAGTCAAAAACATCAAATCCATCTATCCCTTTACCTTGAGCTGTGAAGCCCAAGTTTAATGGGGGTTTAATGTAATTATTCATTTCTGTAAATAAAACTAAATTTTCAGTGCATTATAAAACATTTTTTCAAAATTAAAATTTTACATCAGACAAACTCTGACTAATGTATTTTTTATTTCCTCTTATGAATATCACATTTAAAAAAATATTTTTACCTAAGAACTCTGGCATATCACATACCATATTAGTGGAGTAAGTAAAGTAACATCACAATGCATAGTATATGCGTGTGATGTACATGTTTATCACGTCACATACAGAGAGAAATTGTGATCCCTTGCATTACAAAGGATGACACTGGGATTACAAAAGGCACCTATTAGAGTTCTAAACTAATGTCATTTGCTTAACCATGGATTGTTCACTCACTGTTATAATAAAATGAGTAATTAATTTACTGTCTTATTCAAATAATATTAGACTTCTTAAATACACACAAACATTTACATAGCATAAAGTCATAAAACTAGAGAGTTCAATAGTGGTTATTAGGGGTTAGGCGGATGGGAGAAATGGGGAGATGTTGGTTAAAGGGTACAAAGCTTAAGTTATGGAAGACGAATAAGTTCTAGAGATCTAGTGTACAATATATGCATGTAATTAACAATTCTGTACTATATACTTGAATATCTGCTCAGAGAGTAGCTACTATAAGTGCCCTTGGCATACTAAAACGTTTCTTTGAAAAAAGGATAAAAACAAATAAAAGGAGAAGGAGGAAACTTTTGGAGGTGATGAATAAATTTATGGTATTGACTGTGGTGATGGTTTCATGAGTATATACATATCTCTAAACTCATCAAGCAGTATACGTTAAATATGTACAGCTTTTTGTATCCCAATCACACCTCACTCAAGTGGTTTTTTAAAAAGCCATTACCAAAAGCAGAAACATTCCTCTTTTAGAAAGCTGGATATCCCAAGCTAATGGTGATAGCATACCAAAAAAATTTTTTTAATTCATAAGATGAAGTTCTAAATGTTCCCCAGCAAATGTCTGAAAAGAAAAATAACAAAAATATTCTCTGGAATTTTTATGAAGCTCTGTTTTTCTCCCTCTGAAATTGCTGAATGTTTTATGCTTTATGATTTAAATGTCTTCAGAAATTGAGCTCTAGGAAGTTTATAGAAGCACTTAAGTTTATGACTAAAAAACCCTCAGAAACTTATGTAAAATATATATTTTGTATTTTTGAGTCCTGAGAATAGCCTAGGAGAATAGTGCATATAATAGATACTAGACAGTAAGATTCTGCAAGTGTCTTTTATCTGAATAAAAACAAAATCAGAAGCCACATTTATGTGGGGTTTTTTTTTCTCTTTTTTTGTAATCTGAAAGCTTGTAGAAATTCTATCTATATCTGTTAGCTACCTCATAATAAATTAATTTGTTCTTATACCCTAATTAAATTAAAATACAAAATGGAAAGCTAGAAAAAAATAGCAAAAGCACAATAATGGAAGATAACTAAAAATGTGGATGCTTTTGCAATGATAAATCTTTCTATTCGTTTTCCATTACATTTAACTTTTGTCACACTAGTTTCTAAAGTTCCTCACTTTCTTATTGAAATGGCATTATAAAAACAGTTATAGTGAATCTAAAAGATAAATTGTAATGTTATCTGCAACAACAAAAGATAAATTGTAACATTATCTGAGACTGGATTGTCTCATTGGGGAAAGGGAAAAATTAGTATTCATATTTTCTTGGTCCATAGTCTAGTCTGCTGTGTTTACAGAAAGAAACTATATCCAAGGGCCAACATCCAATATTCATGCTCCATCTTGCCATCGTGCTCTCAAAGCCAAACCCATGTAATTCTTCATTTTTACCATCAAAAATAGGAGGAGTCAGGAAATTGTCAAACATCAGATGAAAGTAGCTGAACATCAATATTGGAGAACCATGATGATGTTTCTGTTTTAAACTTAAAATATTCATTACAGAGAAATTCACATTTATTGTAAACATTTTAAGGTCAGTACATGCAAAAGAATGACAGGAGAATTAAAAAAAAAGAATATTGGTTCATCATCCTACTATCATTTAGGGAAAATGGTTATTATTTGAATTAAAGTTTTTCCCCAAATGATATAATACTATAATAATATTATCTATGCAGATTTAAGTCCTTCCTTTTTTGGTAATTATGGAAAACTATATGTCAGTATATAATCATCAGTATAATAATATAACTTTATTGGCTATACATTTATTCTGTTTCTATACCCACCATATAGAAACTATGGAAAAGCTAGACAGTGTGTTAAAAAGCAAAGACATAACTTTACCAGCAAAGGTGTACATAGTCAAGGCTATGGTCTTTCCAGTAGTTATGTATAGATGTGAGAGCTGGACAATAAAGAAGGCAGAGTGCTAAAGAATTGATGCTTTCATACTATGGTTCTGGAGAAGACTTCTGAGAGTCCCTTGGAAAGCAAGGAAATCAAACCTGTCAATCTTAAAGGAAATCAACCTTGAATAATCTTCGGAAGGATTAATGCTGAAGCTCCAATGCTTTGGTCACCTAATGGGAACAGCTAACTCACTGGAAAAGATCCTGATGCTGGGAAAGACTGAAGGCAGAAGGAAAAGAGGCAACAGAGTATGAGATGGTTGGATGACATCATTGATTCAATGGACATGAACTTGGGCAAACTCTGAGAGATGGTAAGGGACAGGGCAACTGAACGACACAAACATATCCACCATATTCTAATTAACCAGCCCCATAGTGGTGAATACTTATATCATTGCCAATTATTTGGTCATATATTGCCAAAAAATCTCATGCTTATTTATTTGTATAATAGTCTATTTTTCTTTACATTTCTTTACCTGGGATTGCTGTGTCAAAGTGAACATATATTTCAAATTCTTATGTGAGTCACTTCCTTATAAGAATTTTACAACCATAGAGCAGTGCATATGAATAATTATTAGTATTTATATAATATGAAAAAGCCTTAAATTTTTTTTGGAAGGTAAACACACACACACACTTTTTTCTCTGGCCCATTTGTGTGTAGTGCTTAATGTTCACACAAATCACCGGGGATATTTTTCAAAGGCTGATTCTAACCCAGAGGGTCTGGGGTGGAGTCTAAGTATCTTCATTGCTAACATTGCTAACAAGCTCCCAGGTGATGACAGCCTTGCTGATCTGCATACAATGCTTTGAGGAGCAAAAACCTACAGATTTAACAATGTATTGTTACAAGATCCTGAGGAAAGCTTTCACCCCCATGTCTACACATCACTGATGGTTAACCTAAATTACATAGACTCCTGGGGTCTGTATATAAGCTTCAAGAAATGTTTCTACCGCCTGTATTAGTAAACAAAGTGCACGTGAAAATGCATTATTCTGGAGAGAAAAAGTACTTCAATCTAAAATTCAAAGGGGTCATGACACCAAATGGCTTGTTATTGATTTTTTTATTGTGCTGTATGGAGTAAACAGAAAGCCTGATCAAGGTGTGATCCGAATTCCACCTCTGTCCCTTATCCTTCCTGCAAAAGGTCTTTCCCAAAGAAACACAACAGCAGCTGACTAGTCCACGATCAATCACTGCAGCCTTCTCTCTTAAGTGCATTTGTATAGCATAATACAGATAATCTAAACAGTGTCACTTACTGGCTTAAGGAATGACTGAGCTTAAAAAAATACTTGGAATAATTAAAACTTCTTAAAGTGTGCCTGCTCAGTCATTTCAGTTGTGTCCGACTTTGTGCAATGCTTAGGACTGCAGCCCCTCNTGTATAGCATAATACAGATAATCTAAACAGTGTCACTTACTGGCTTAAGGAATGACTGAGCTTAAAAAAATACTTGGAATAATTAAAACTTCTTAAAGTGTGCCTGCTCAGTCATTTCAGTTGTGTCCGACTTTGTGCAATGCTTAGGACTGCAGCCCCTCAGGCCCCTCTGTCCATGGGATTCTCCAGGCAAGAATACTACAGTGTGTTGCCATGCCCTCTTCCAGAGAATCTTCCCGACCCAGGGACTGAACCCATATCTCTTGTGTTGCCAGTGGATTCTTGATCAATGAGTCACTAGGGAAGCCCAGGTCTTAAAGCGGTCCCCTCTGTAGCGGCTGTGAAGCCTGAGGACATCAGCCCAATACGGTTGAACATGGTATTGTCATAATTATAACTGGCTTCTGGTTAAAGCATTAGCAACGCAATTCTTGGAAAAGCCAAGCATTCTGGTATTTTTCAGACTGAGATGTCAGTTCTATTGAGAATAGTGTGAAGTATGATTTATCTTCCTGAGAGAAACACAATGTGAATTGAAAACTTATTTTTGAAACAGTTACAAAATTTGAAGTCAAAGAGGCTGTGGTAACCAAAAAAAAAGAAAAAAAAAAAAGAGAGATAAAAGCCACAGTTCTTAAAGTATAGATAATCATATAAACTAAAATCACTATGGAACAAAAATAAACAAGGACTCTTCTGGAGGCAGAGGGTGGTGATGGCTGTACAGCTCTGCCATTGTTCACTTAAAAATGATTAAAACTGTAAACTTGTTTTGTAGAACATGTTTGTCACTCAGTCATGTCTGACAATTTGTGATCCAATGGACTGTAGCCTGCCAGGCTCCTCTGTCCATGGAATTCTCCAGGCAAGAATACTGGAGTGGGTTGCCATTCTTTTTTTCAAGGATCCTCCTGAACAAGGGATCGAACCCGGGTCTCTTTCATTGCAGACAGATTCTTTACACACACCAGGGAAGACCTAGGTGTGTATATTTTACCGCAATTTAAACACACAAATAAAAAAATAAAGAAACACATGAATAAGATACCAAAGAACCAAAAGAAAATACAGCAATAGCTTAGGAACTGCTGCTTTGCCCAAAATGCCTGTCTCTCCTTGTACAGAAAGTTACAACATAGAACATTAATATCTCTTTGAAACATGTGGCTAGAAAAGAAGCATGAGCCTGTTGTTTAGGCCAAATTTAATTTGGGTAATTATGTTCTAGCTGCCTCGAAGTCCCCTAAAGTCGCTCATAATCTGTGTCACTTCAGTCCTTAATCTGTTTACAGCAGTCCACGCTCTTTCAAGTGGCCATTACCATCTGCCCCTAAGGTGGCTGCGTTTCAGTAGGAATGACATGATTCATATTACAGAGGTACCCAACTTGAACAATTATTCCCTGGAAGGTCGCTGATGCAAATTTACCTTGAAGCACCTGAGAACGAAATGGGAAGTTTCCACACAGAGAGGTCACTGTTAGAAGTGATCAGATTAGCCCCCTGTTCTTCCTATCCCCTGAAGCTTGGTTTAATCAACACATTCTTAGGATGGAAGTACACTTTGTAAAAACTAAAATGAAAGCATACTATGCCAGAATTTTCTGTAACGTGTGTTTAACATTGTATTTTTAAAGAAAGGCTACATCTACATTTTGAAAATAACTTTACCAGGTGCTAAAAGTTGATTTTTGTTTTATTTTGTGGTCCTGGATTGTCTAAATATCACTGTTTAATTTTAATGTTATTTTCCTTTCCCCTGTAATGGCTCTATATAGAGCCAACTCCATCCAGAAATAGAAGAAATGCATCCATGTAACACAGACGCCTCCAGAAATCTTCCTACTGCTCCAGCACAAAGCAGAGAATTCCCATTATTAGCATAATTATTTAAGTTAAGCAGAAGGTTACATGTAAAATGCAAGAGGATCACTTTGGCAGATTAATCCCTAACTTGACAATACATCAACACAGATAATTGTATCTGTTCATTAGATAGCTGCAAGATTCTGATGGTTTGATGCATACGAACAGGCAGGTTTCTTTAGAACGGTAGTTTAGAGTATTGAAAGGCAGCCTAGGTGGGCAAATATGGACAGACAGCTAGAAGGCATGACTGAACAAGATGGAGAGTCGTAAATAGTGCCAGGGTCCAAAGGCCAAGAGAATAATAATCCAAAAAAGCTAGAGACAAACTGAAGGGACTTAGAGATGGTGTATCACAGGTACTCGATAGGCTTATATCCTGGCTTCACTGTCCCTTCCACAATAGTTTTCTGAATAGTCTCATTACATTAAGAATGTAATGAGGGGTTGATACACCTTCTGGAAGTCAGTCTCCAAAAGAACTAGCTCATTTTGGAATTATAAGCAAGATGAGGCACTGGCAGGCGGACAGTCCTTTCCTTACAAGTCTAGGCAGAATGGCATTCCAAAAACAAAAGGCAGCAACAGGAGAATGGACCAAGAAGATGTGGTACACACAGGTAATGGAATACTACTCAGACATATAAAAGAATGAAGTCATTCCATTTGCAGCAACACAGATGCAACTGGAGAGTATAATATATATCATAAATGGAGTAAGTCAGAAATAAAAAGACAAATACCATATGATATTACTTATATGTGTAATCTAAGATATGACACTAATGAATCTATCTAGAAAAGAGAATCAGACTCAGGAGAATAGGTTTGTGGTTGCCAAGTGGGAGGGGTTTGGGGAAGGGATGGAATGGGAGGTTGGGGTAGAAGAGGTAAGCTAATGTATGCATAATGGATAAACAACAGGCCCTACTGTAAAGCACAGAGAACTATATCCCGTATCCTATGAAAAACCATAATGGAAAAGAATGTAAAAATGCATATATACATATGTATAACTGATATATGCTTGGGCTTCCCTTGTGGTTCAGCTGGTAAAGAATCTGCCTGCAATGTGGGAGACCTGAGTTCGATCCCTGGGTTGGGAAGATCCCCTGGAGAAGGGAAAGGCTACCCACTGCAGTATTCTGGCCTGGAGAATTCCATGGACCGTATAGTCCATGGGGTAACAAAGAATCGGACACAATTGAGCAACTCTCACTTTCATGTATAACTGGATTACTTTGCTGTACAGCAGAAATTAACACAACACTGTCAATCAACTATACTTGAATAAAATAAATGAAAAATAAAAGGAAAGCAAGAGGTTAAACTGGGCTAAAGTAAAAAGATACAGGCACAAACAGGAGATGACAATATGAATACCAATCATGATAAAATAAATAATGTAGCAATACCTAGATTTTCATTATCCAGTTCCTACAGTAATAACTCTGTGTTGAGCAGCCTCAGAAGCTGTGATGTGAACACAGCTTTCTGCCAGGAACCCAGGGCTCTCTGGTTGAATGATGTGAAGGATCATTAGCCACATCTTGCTAAAGAACATTAAAGGTTATAAAAATGTCATCTAGACCATGCCGACAAGCCCATCTGTATTTAAGGCTGAATCCCTTTGAGAGAGATAACTCCATGTGGCTCAATGGGGCTGTGATTTCAAATGTCAGAAAACTATTAACATATAACCAGAGCATACAAGCCATAAAAGAGCAGTTGAAGGGATAAGGGATATGAAATCATTCCAGTTGCCTTACTTAGNATAAAAATGTCATCTAGACCATGCCGACAAGCCCATCTGTATTTAAGGCTGAATCCCTTTGAGAGAGATAACTCCATGTGGCTCAATGGGGCTGTGATTTCAAATGTCAGAAAACTATTAACATATAACCAGAGCATACAAGCCATAAAAGAGCAGTTGAAGGGATAAGGGATATGAAATCATTCCAGTTGCCTTACTTAGGGCCTAAGTACCCATCAGAAGAGTACCTCTTAGACAGGAGTAAACAAACTTTTAAAGGATTTTGTAACTTACCAATACAATTAATTGAAACGTCAGATAGCCTTATCTGCCACTGATGTTTGAGATTATTCTATCAATATTTTACAAGAGGGTGAGTCTGAAAGATAAAGTTATTTATGATTAACACTGGATTCCATCTGTCATGGGAGAGAATGTGTTTCCTGAGAATGAACCAGGAAAACTACGAAGAAAACGTTATTTCAGTTTGGGATAAAACCAAGCTGGTCTGCTTTTCGTCAATCAAACCAAATGAATGAGATGGACTGATGTCTGAAAGGGAACGACCTCTTCTAATATCTATGCATATTTATTGATTTCTGTATGAAGTCATTTATTTGTATTTTGGGTCTGTCTGTCTCATGGTGGATCTCTTTTTCATGTGGACATCTGATAGAATATGTATAAAGATGGGCACACATGTACCTTCTATGGGTTTGAGTAGCCTCTCTGATTTGACTCCTCACCAAGATGTCTACTCCCTCTTTTCACTCTCCTTACAATCCCTGCCATCTCTGAAACTGGACAACTGTTCTACAACAACCTTCCTATATACCTTTCCTCATCTCTTTTTTCCTTCTCCTTCTCTCCTGCTCCCATCTTCCTTATCTCAGGTTTATACAGGTGAGGAAGAGAAAAAGAGAGGTCCCAAGTTATATTTTAGTTCTTTTCTTATTCTGCCATCATCATAATAATTAGAAGAATATCCTGCTAAGGAATGTGTCTTCAGAGTTTAATTACTTCTAACCAAGATTTTTCATTCTCTAGTGTGATGCTTTTGAACTGTGGTGTTGGAGAAGACTCTTGAGAGTCCCTTGGACTGCAAGGAGATCCATCCAGTCCATTCTGAAGGAGATCAGCCCTGGGATTTCTTTGGAAGGAATGATGCTAAAGCTGAAACTTCAGTACTTTGGCCACCTCATGCGAAGGGTTGACTCATTGGCAAAGACTCTGATGCTGGGAGGGATTGGGGGCAGGAGGAGAAGGGGATAACAGAGGATGAGATGGCTGGATGGCATCACTGACTCAATGGGCCTGAGTCTAAGTGAACTCCGGGTGTTGGTGATGGACAGGGATGCCTGGCGTGCTGTGATTCATGGAGTCGCAAGAGTTGACACAACTGAGCGACTGAACAGAACTGAACTGATGCAAGCTTTTTACAGTGACAAAAATAACAAGGAATAATTCAGTTGATACATTTTATGATGCTAAAGTTTCAGCTTTAGCTGTTTAGTATTGTGGTGGTGAGGTATAGGGGGCAGGGAAGATTTTTATAGTCCTACAATTAGACTTCAGTTTTTTTTAGTGAGTCTTTGCCTCTGGACTGTGAACTTAAGTGTTTGTCCTTTTTTTTTTTTTTTTTTCATCTTTCTTTTAGCTTAGACAGGATGGCTCCAGTGGGCTGAGGTTGTGTGTTTCCCTTCCCCAGGTCAGTTAGGCTCTGACCAAACCCCAGGAGGTTAGGCTCTGGTTACCTAGTTTCCTCTGAGGGTAGAACTTGTTATAATAGTGTTTGGAAATATTTCAGAATGATTCCTTTACCTCTCCCTCTGCTGAAAGCATAAGGAAACTTTCTCTGATATTTACTATGGAAATACTGATTGAGCTCCTGGAGGTAAAACTAACAAAATTGTGGGGCCTCCCCTATGCCTAGCCCCGCCAGGATTTTTAACTCTCAATATTTTCCTCACTGAGCTTCTAGGAATTTATACTTACAGGTCAGGCTTTCCTACTCAGGCACTGGGTCCTGTGGTGGTTTCCATTCCTGAGGCTCTACTCCTATAAGCCCTGACTGCCTGCATTCCTGTATTTGCCTGTGTGTGTCTCCATTCTAGCCTATAACCCCCTCTCTTTTATGGATTGTAGCAATATTGTTGATTTTTCAGTCTGTTCAGCTCTTTATGTGTTGGTAGCACAGAGCTCTGACTTCCAAGCTCTTTATATGCAGAACTGGAAACTGAAAGTCTCACAACATATATTTTTAGTTCAATAAAAACAAATAATATGAGCAAGGGCCTGTGACTTTAAGAAACATCCTTTATTTGGTAATGAAGACAGATACAGTATTAATCAAAATAAAGACAGAATAATAGGAGATGTGNGTGTCTCCATTCTAGCCTATAACCCCCTCTCTTTTATGGATTGTAGCAATATTGTTGATTTTTCAGTCTGTTCAGCTCTTTATGTGTTGGTAGCACAGAGCTCTGACTTCCAAGCTCTTTATATGCAGAACTGGAAACTGAAAGTCTCACAACATATATTTTTAGTTCAATAAAAACAAATAATATGAGCAAGGGCCTGTGACTTTAAGAAACATCCTTTATTTGGTAATGAAGACAGATATAGTATTAATCAAAATAAAGACAGAATAATAGGAGATGTGAAATAAGCAGGGTAGAAAGTAACTCTCAGGGTAGGAAGAGTAAGATCATTTTGGTTGCGTGTATAATGGCATCTGGTCCCATCACTTCATGGCAAATAGATGGGGAAACAGTGGAAATAGTGTCAGACTTCATTTTTGGGGGGCTTCAAAATCACTGCAGATGGTGACTGCAGCCATGAAATTAAAAGACACTTACTCCTTGGAAGAAAAGTTATGACCAACCTAGATAGTATATTCAAAAGCAGAGATATTACTTTGCTGACTAAGGTCCGTCTAGTCAAGGCTATGGTTTTTCCTGTGGTCATGTATGGATGTGAGAGTTGGACTGTGAAGAAGGCTGAGCACCGAAGAATTGATGTTTTTGAACTGTGGTATTTGAGAAGACTCTTGAGAGTCCCTTGGACTGCAAGGAGATCCAACCAGTCCATTCTGAAGGAGATTGGCCCTGGGATTTCTTTGGAAGGAATGATGCTAAAGCTGAAACTCTAATGCTCTGGCCACCTCATGCGAAGAGTTGACCCATTGGAAAAGACTCTGATGCTAGGAGGGATTGGGGGCAGGAGGAGAAGGGGACGACAGAGGATGAGATGGCTGGATGGCATCACTGACTCGATGGATGTGAGTCTGAGTGAACTCCGGGTGTTGGTGATGGACAGGGAGGCCTGGTGTACTGCGATTCATAGAGTCGCAAAGAGTCGGACACGACTAAGCAACTGAACTGATGGACACGACTGAGCAACTGAACTGATACATGAGAATGTGTCTTCAAGAAGCTGCTTCTTTGTGTCAGGTGCCATGAAAGGCAGCTTTCATACATTATTTCATATAATCCTCACATTCCTGATAAGTAGATAGTTTTAATCTCTGATTTGCTGAAGAGAAAACAAATAAAGCTTAGCAAGATGATTGATTTGGTAAAAAACAAAACAAACAAACAAAAAACACCCATGGTCATTTTTTCACGGGGCTTCTTTCTGTAGTAGGAAAGAACAAATCTGACTCCCCATATTAGATCTGTTTCTTTTACTTTAACCTTTGTATTCTACTACTTTGCCTAAAAGTTAAAATTTTGCCTGTAGCCTGAAATACACAGGAAAGTTCATTCTCAAGACTCTGACCTTTAAGGGTATAACACTTTTCCATTCATAGAGAAATAATGTCCCAGGTGGCACTAGTGGTAAAGAAACTGCCTGCAAGGCTGGGGACATAAGAGACATAGAATTGATCCCTGGGTTGAGAAGATCCTCTGAGAATATCCCCTGGAGGAAAGTATGGCAACCCACTGCAGTATTCTTGCCCAGAGAATCCCAGGGACAGAGAAGGTGAGCACGTTTCTACCTCAAAGGCAAACGACTGTATAAAAATGGACATGATGAGTGGATGGATATTGGGCAGGTGTCTGCGCACACAGAACGTACTGAATAAATGATAGTTCTTAATTATTACTACTGTGTTTTGTTGAGTCAAAGGCACACATTTCCCACATACTAATGTTTCTTAATCACTATGTGTTCTACAATTGCTGTGAGGAGAAACTTGTGCAACTTGGCTTTGTGTTGAAGGTATTTGATACTCATCCATCACTAGAGTGAAGGTGTTTGCATGGCAGCACCACACACGATTGAACTTTGTTTTTTAAAATTTCTAATTGTGATGGAAAATATCAACAAAAAGATGGTATCATGGTATAATATCCATGTTTGCTATTGTTTGGTATAGAAAAGTGTTGTTATACCAAACAAGACAAGAGTAGTATAGAAGAAAGTAAAATTTCTTTTAGAGGCAGTACTGCTAATGGTCAAGAACACAGGTGCTAGAATGAGAAGTACTCTAGTTCCACTGCTTGGCAGGTGTGTGACCTTGGGGAACTTACTTCATCCCCTGTGGCT
The DNA here is from genome assembly GCA_006410615.1 of Neotragus moschatus. Lineage (NCBI taxonomy): Eukaryota > Metazoa > Chordata > Mammalia > Artiodactyla > Bovidae > Neotragus > Neotragus moschatus. Next base: position 119,922 of record SJYA01000577.1, on the reverse strand, counting down.
CATCTATAAAATGTGGGTGACAAGAAGGTCAGGGTGAGGATTAAATGACCTAATGCTGATGAGAGTGCCAGAGACTATGCTTGACACAGGAAGTGGTCCATGAATGTTAGCTATCCTTATTATGAATATTGTTGGTGGCAATGAAGTATTCTAGAGTAATAAATGTCCTCTCACATCATGTTTCAAGTCCAAACTCAGTGCTTGCTAATTTCTCAGAAGGAAGAAACACAACGCCAATAAAACTGCATGTATATGTGTATCTACTTATGTGTACAGTTATTAAAATAAAAAAAAACACCATCTAACACATGTGAGGAAGGATAACTAAAGACAATGCTGCTGCTGCTGCTGCTAAGTCACTTCAGTCGTGTCCGACTCTGTGTGACCCCATAGACGGCAGCCCACCAGGCTCCCCTGTCCCTGGGATTCTCCAGGCAAGAACCCTGGAGTGGGTTGCCATTTCCTTCCCCAATGCATGAAAGTGAAAAGTGAAAGTGAAGTTGCTCAATCGTGTCTGACTCTTCACGACTCCATGGACTGCAGCCTACCAGGCTTCTCTGCCCATGGGATTTGCCAGGCAAGAGTACTGGAGTGGGGTGCCATTGCCTTTTCCAAACTAAATACAATAGAAACTGTTGAATATCTTGGGATATATCATAGGATTTGAAAAACTAAGAGAAATTCCATACACCCATAGAGTTTCATTAGAGACTAAAACTCAGCAAATGTCAAAAGCTTCTAGGTGATACTCCAGAGAAACTGTTTAATATCCAGCAATACATACTTCCATTATGGAAAAATCAAAGCTGTGAATTCAACCAAATAGGAAAAGCAAACAAAGCCTGATGTCTTTAGATATGCTTCAAAATTATTCTGTGAATCCTAAAGCAGCTAAAGAGGTCACAATTACAAGCACGGGTTTTGGAAAGGAGCTAGTCATTGTGTTGCCAGAGGTCACAGCATGTGTAAAATATGCAGACCATGAATATGATGAGGCTTGGACCCAAATGTTCATTGTCATACAGAAGAATCAAGTCAAGTGAAATCACTGGAATGATTTTATAGAAAAGTGAAACTGATTGAAAAACATGACTTACATTTAATATAGTATTTCTTTTTTTTTTTCTAGAAATAAATTTATTAAGTCAGTTGTGAATCTTACATTAGGTGATATCTTGGAACAATGTTACAATTCCAAAATCTTGTATTTAAGGGCTAAATGAGGTCAAATCAAACTAAACTTTATTTTTAGAATAAATAAGATTTGCACTATAAAGTTCAATATTGATACATATTTTGTCATGAATTTTAAATTTTTATCATAAGCTATCCCAGTCACATTAATAGTAGCCTCATTCATCACCAAAACTATGTTCTTTTTTCATCATAATCTGGTTAAGCTTTTGGAAGAAATGTGGGCAAAGTGTGAGAACTCACATCATCCCTTGGCTTTTCTTAAAATCTAATTTTCAAGGATTAAAAATGTCTGACACCATGGCCATATGGCAGTGTCTCCCATGGACAGAGATGATATATCCCCAAGCTGATAGGTCATGCTGCAAAGGAGGATAATTTTTTTCCTTTTGAAAATTAGCCTATTCAAACAAAATCTCTTGGAAAAAATGATTGGTTTTCTGTGTGTAGTTGGCACTTGGAATTATCTGCTGCCTGAATCTTCCTTATTCTGCAGCACTGCATATACCATCCAAGTATGGCATGTTACAGCCAAGATCCAAATGCCTTCTAACTCCCACAGTGGAGAACGAAAAACTGGTAACGCAGTGAATTATTTCAGGTTAGCACGAATTTCTCTAGACAAACAGCTGGTTGTTAAAGAAAGCATTACGCACTGGTGATGATCCTCGGTGAAGGAAAATGTGAACAGATTTCACAAGTATTTGCAGCTTCACAGGTATTTTATGGGGATCTTTTTCTGATGCCAAATACTTAAGGCAAAATGTCCTATTTTAATTATCCTGGGGAAAGGAAAAAAGTAGCACAATGAAAATGTTTACTTATTTTTCTTCCTCTTCCTCTAAGGATATTAGCTGGCACTATTTATTTAACTATCCGTTTACACTATACTGAGTATCAAATACTTATTGCCCCTCCAAAATGCACCTCGATACATTTAAGGTAAATGAACTCCCCAAAGTGATGAGGGGGGCTAGCCTGGCTGCGTGGCTAACGGGGATATGTGAGTACACAGATGATAAAGTAAGTGAGGGAAGAACTTCGGAAAGAACACTCACCTAGCCCTCTCTAGTGAGACACATTTCATATTTGTACTGTGATTACCTGTGCGTTTCTCTTGCTGCCATTTGACTGGGAGCACCTATTGCAGTGTGTGAACCATATGTCCTGTGCAATGGCAGCCATGAGCATGGTCCATAGAATTACACCATCATAATGGTGTAATTGGCATCATAGATAACCTTCTTCCCAAAGGAAAGAGCCACTCTCCGTGAGGACGCTGATGTCTCTCTGCTTTGAGCCTTGTCCACTCCTCAATCCACGCTCCACACATTATCCAGCACTATATTGGGCAGGCCAAAAAGTTCGTTCAAGTTTTTCCATAATATCTTATGGAAAACCCAAATGTTTTGGCCAACCCAATAGTTTTTAAATGTCTTTCTGCAGGTCAGAGGGAAAATGAAAATTGTCTGATTGGTATCATTTTAAATTCATGACCATTAACATTCAAAAGACTTCAAATCTCATTATATTTCTGTCAGTTGACTCTTTCTGCTCGCCATTATGTCTCTGACTGATTCCAACTTCCTCTTGTCTCAGCTCATGATCTTATCCTATATTTCATTTGGGAAAAAAAAAAAAAAAGAATCCCTAAAGCATAGCCCGTAATTTTAGTCCACAACTGAATTTTTAAGGTTTCCTACCCAACTCTCCCTCTCTGTCTCTCTAGCTAAAGTAGAGAAAGTGTCTGTTTCATTCAAGGTCAACTCCACTCCACACAGTCCTGTCTCTACCTTTTCCACATAACAGGACCCTGCCTTCAACGGTCATCACATCCCTTACTGCTTATTAGTATCTTCTTCCTCACCAAAGCGTTGTGTGCATTAGTTTATACTATGACCGAGAGGAGAAGAGATGGTGAGAGGGAGGGAGGAAAGAGAGGAAAGAAAAGAAAGGACGCGGACATGATATCGTCCTTTGATATCCTGGCCCTTCTTCAGCTACTAACATATAACTTTCCACTTCTCTCCTCAGCCAAAGTTCTTGAAAGTTACATTAAAAAAAAAAAATCTTCACTCATTACCCCATCTTCCTTTAATCTTCTGCTTAATCTTCTGAGCATATGGCAACATCATCCATGGTTGCTTACATTAACCACTTGCAAGATATCACTGAATATTCTCTTTTTTACCCTCTATACTTTCCAAATGGTCAGTTTTGCCTGTAAAATACACCTTGAATTTGTCCACTTGTTTGTATCTCCATTTGCTCCCAAATCAAATCACCATTATTACACAAATGAACCAAAACACCCGATTCTAACATTCCTCACTCTTTCCCCACTTCACTTTCTTCCAATGCATTCTCCTCATAACAAAGTAAATTTCTCAAAACCAAAACCATGTTATCATGTTATGGAAAGTTTCTCAACAGTATCTCATTGATTACCCATGGGAAAAAATTCTAGATCCTTACTATCACTTCCAAAGCCCTGAGCAATGTGGATTCTGGTTCAGCTGCATTATTTAACCCCTCTGCCATTTATTTCACAAGGATTCTCCATCTCAGATCTCAATTCACCTATTTAAAACGGAAGGGGTTTTCTGTATCAGGATCTTTACATGTGGCTTCTTCGCTCTGCCAAGCCAGCATGACCTCATGCCAGACTTCAAAGACACCTTCTTATCCTGCCAATGTCAGTGAAGAGTTAGTTCTGACTAATCTGTCTCAAGATGCACTCTACTTTTCCTTCATATCACTTATCACACGTTGCTATTGTTCAGTTGCTCAGCTGTGTCTGACTGTTTGCGACCCCATGGACTCCAGCATGACTCAATGGACATGAGTTTGAGCGAGCTCTGGAAGATGGTGATGGACAGAGAAGCCTGGCATGCTGCAGTCCATGGGGTCTCAAAGAGTCGGACGGGACTGAGCGACTGAGAAACAACAACAGTACCTAAGAGCACAAAATCTTATTATGGAATTATTATGATATGGAAGTATCCATATCAAAGCAGTTCACTTTTCAGCTGCTTCCAAGCTTTTCAATTAAAAAAGTAGATTATGTTACATATGGAAACCTCAATAAAAACAAAACTAAATAAAAATAGTTTAGGGCAAATAATCTGTAACAAGAATACCCATAAATAATCTTGGTATTTATTATTTTAATATAGTTCAGTTCAATAGGGCTTTTGCTTTCTAATCAAAGAGAAATCTATATTTCTATTTATCTTTCTCAGAAGTAGTAGTAGAACTTATTTTGGTAATATCCATCATAGGGAAAAAGGGGAAAAATTGGACCCCAAACTATCTCAGATGATGCAAAACATTTCCTTTGAGGACTATCGGTAGATTTTATAATACAGACTATAAACAACTGCTGGATTTAAAAGTCACAATGGCATATGGCAGGATTATGAGTGTTGCAACTTTTCCTAAAATCAAGAAAAACTACCATCCATTTGAATTAAAGTGAATTCTCTCTTTAAGCATTTCTAATAACAACCAAAGCTCTAGACAGGAGCATGTGTATTCTATTTCCTCTGCATCTGGTCCTGAGTTGAATGAGGTGACAGCAGTAGTTTTCAGACCAATTGGCATGATGATACGGTTTATGATGATCATGAATATCTCTTGTTAACCACTGTATAGACAGACTCCCAAAACAGCCAAACCCTGGGTTCTGATCAGTTCCAGTTCTGCAAATTTAACCTCTATTGGCTTCAGGTTCTAGAAACTGGAACAATGGAATATTTCATTCTTAAGATCAACTTCTAGTTCTATATTCTTAATGATATAAATCACGGCAGGTTTAAGAAAATAATTAATGAACTACAGAATTAAAATCAAAGAGACCTGCTGAGGTAAGCAGCACGTTTTACAAAGGACAATGTAAGGTTAATTTTCCTCTAGACTGAGTGAACTTGTGCCTAGTAGTTATGTGGACTTAAAAACCATAAGTGTTTTTAATAAATTAAACCTAAAATGAAGGCATTTAAGATTATTAGCTGCTTATCAGCATGACACACAAAGAACACTCAAGTGTGAGATTTTCCCAGTGAAACTCATCATTAAACTTTCACTAACAATGCCATCATTTCTTTTCCTCTCTGTGATTACACCATCTCCCAGGCACAATTTTAGGTCTTAACAGTCTTAAAACTAAGCGAGACTAGGAAAGCTGAGCAGGCAAATCAAATGATTAAGCTTCAAAAAGTTTTACAGGTATTTAAGCCTTGGGAAAGCTTAATCAAAGTTAATGAATTTAAAACAGGAGCAAAAATTAAAGCAGTAGGAAATGTTCAAGAAAAAATGACTATTAGGTTAGGGAAAAAGAAAAAAAACCTGGGAAGAGCCACAGGGAACTGATGCTAATTATCACTGACAGGAGGAACAAGTTCTAGCAAACAGAGGAAGTGACCTGAAGAACAGAAATGAGGAAATGAGGGCAGAAAAGGAAAAGTAAGGCTGATATGTAACGGAAGGGTGCAATGTGGGTTACATTTTTCAGGCAGAATATTGATTCTACTCAAATATGTTTTCCCCAACTTTCATATTATCATAAAGACAATCAGAATATCCTGAGCTCTTAATATTCATTTACTCACTCCTTCATTTAACATTATTTTTGGAGCTCAGTCTATTAGAACATCTGGCTGAATTCTGTATCATGAAATTCACTACCCGCCTATCCTATGAGAATAGATTCCAGCTGCATCCCCTCATTCTATGAAACGAAATGTAAAATTTTTAACATCTCATCCTTCTTGGTTTCAGATATACTGTTTATTCATCTTGAACTAGGGTTATCCCTGACAGATATACTATCCGTAAATGACCACATAATATATTCTGGAATATATTATTATAAATACATATTAGGCATTTGCATCTGTGGCACTGTTTTGATTTATCAAATGATATCAAAATGTACAGATAACAGAAACTAAATAGCTGGTCCAAAGCTAAAGAAGCACTTCCTCTGGCTCAATCACTATTGCACGCTTATTTGCTTCAGTCATGTCTGATTCCGTGTGTCTGACTTTACATGACCCCTGGACTGTAGCTTGCCAGGCTACTCTCTCCATGGGATTCTCTAGGCAAGGATACTGGACTGTGTTGCCATTTCCTCCTGCAGGGAATCTTCCCAACCCAGGGATCAAAACCAGGTGTCCTATGCCTCCTGCATTGGCAACCAGGTTCTTTATCACTAGCACAACCAATTTATCAAACTATCCACGTGTGACTTAACTGAATCCTGAGATGGATATATTTCCAAAGGTTGGCACCAAAGAGTAATTAAAGCCACCTTCCAGGATAACTATATTTACAGAATTGCACAGAAAGTGGGCTAACCTCGGTACTCTCTCCTATTGCAGAAAATATTGTTTGGCCATTTCTCTATTGTTGGCAATGTAATGTAAATCCTAAACACTGTCATAAATAGTCTACCAAATAGTTATCAAAGACAGGGATTTGCCCACTGAACTTTTAGCTTTGGCTTTCTCTTGGGGAAGGAGGTAGGGTTAACAAAATAGAAATAATAACCACAAAATAATGCCAAGGAGCATTAAATGCTAACATTGTGGGGATTTGCAGTGTGATATAAGGGTTCATGAAGGCTCTGATAATCACAATGGGTTGTGAGAAACTATGCCTTATTCTTTGTTCCCTTCTGGCAGTCAAAACAGCAAGGAATGTGAAGGTGGGGCACAAAGGCCATCCTCGGCCTCCAGGGGCATCCATTGGCATGTCATCTGGGGAGGGATATAAGAACTGTGACCCCTCCTCATGTCCCCATCTTGGAGCAGTCATGAGAAGGGGGTCAGAGGTTACAACTGACGAGGGATAACTTTGGATTTTAGAGATGCCTGCTTTCATTAGCAAGCTGTGTTTACTATTAAAAATTTAAAACTGAAAAAAGTGTTGTTTCTTATCAGTTAGCATTGCCTTTGAAGGCAATATGTACTTAAGGAAACAAATTCATCCACCTCTGACATTGGTTGCAGGGTCTAACCTTTGCCAATAGATTAAAGCATTAGCAAGGAACCCAAATGAAAGTGCTTATGCACACAGTACAATGGCTATGATTTAGTAATGTTCACACAGCAATTTATATTTACTGACTGTTACAATGATTTCCATTATTTATTCTTCAAGACTGATATCTTTCTTTGTTTTTAGATAAGGAAAGCAAGGCATTCATTAGTTAATACAGAATCACACAGACTGAGTCAGACTGTATCTATATAGACAAAAACAACTTTTTAAAAAATAAAAAAATGAGCCTAAAATGTTTGCATGTCATTAAATAGACCAGTGGCACTGAAATAATTTCTTACCAGTAACATTTTTTTTTCCAAAATAATGTTACATTCAATCCTTTATAAAGAAGATTAAAAATTGCATTGTACTAGTAGAATTTTACTAATATTTGCTAACATTTACAAATTACTAGGGCATTTAATGTTTTTATGGATTAAAAAATATTGAAACAGAGAGCATGGATAATAGTTCCAAGCATCTTTCACCCTCAGCAACTGTGAATTTCAGAATTCCTGAACTCCACAGACCACAGGACCACTAGCTAACAGTGAAAAATGATAAATTCAATAAAACTGATATGTCTGTGGATACATAATGCAATAGTTTCTGAGCCGGGGATGCAGTGAAATGTTTCAATGTAGTCATTTAATTAGTGAACAAACCATCCAATCCAGAGCAGGATGAAATGGGAAGAATCAACAGCAGAAGCACCTACACAGGGTGATAGAAAGAGTGCAGTGGGGAGAACTCCCTGATCCTCGTTATAGAGCTGTCCTTTCTCAGGCAGAAAACAATGATTTAAAACTAAGTAAAGAGATGCTGGGCTGGAAGAAGCACATGCTGGAATCAAGACTGCCAGGAGAAATATCAATAATCTCAGATATGCAGATGACACCACCCTTATGGCAGAAGGTGAAGAGGCGCTAAAGAGCCTCTTGATGAAAGTGAAAAAGGAGAGTGAAAAAGTTGGCTTAAAGCTCAACTTTCAGAAAACTAAGATGATGGCATCTGATCTCATCACTTCATAGCACATAGATGGGGAAACAGTGGAAACAGTGACAGACTTTATTTTTCTGGGCTCCAAAATCACTGCAGATGGTGACTGCAGCCATGAAATTAAAAGACGCTTACTCCTTGGAAGGAAAGTTATGACCAACCTAGATAGCATATTCAAAAGCAAGTCATTACTTTGCCAACAAATATCCATCTAGTCAAGGCTATGGTTTTTCCAGTAGTCATGTATGGATGTGAGAGTTGGACTGTGAAGAAAGCTGAGTGCTAAAGAATTGATGCTTTTGAACTGTGGTATTGGAGAAGACTCTTGAGAGTCCCTTGGACTGCAAGGAGATCCAACAAGTCCATTCTAAAGNCCTAGATAGCATATTCAAAAGCAAGTCATTACTTTGCCAACAAATATCCATCTAGTCAAGGCTATGGTTTTTCCAGTAGTCATGTATGGATGTGAGAGTTGGACTGTGAAGAAAGCTGAGTGCTAAAGAATTGATGCTTTTGAACTGTGGTATTGGAGAAGACTCTTGAGAGTCCCTTGGACTGCAAGGAGATCCAACAAGTCCATTCTAAAGGAGATCAGCCCTGGGAGTTCATTGGAAGGACTGATGCTAAAGCTGAAACTCCAATCCTTTGGTCACCTCATGAGAAGAGTTGACTCATTGGAAAAGACTCTGATGCTGGGAGGGATTGGGGGCAGGAGGAAAAGGGGACGACTGAGGATGGGATGGCTGGATGGCATCACTGACTCGATGGACGTGAGTTTTGGTGAACTCCGGGAGTTGGGGATGGACAGGGAGGCCTGGCGTGCTGCAATTCATGGGGTTGCAAAGAGTTGGACACGACTGAGTGACTGAACTGACTGAACTGAACTGAAAGAGATGTTAACAGTTATAGTAATTTTTTAAGAAGAAATGATAGCTTGATGATCTGGAGGCTAGAATTGTCTGTCTACTGAGAAATAATTTAATGGGACTAGAGCTTTTCAGGGGCACAGGAGTTCAAAAGGAGGGGAAAAAAGAGGGGCAAAGAGAAGAGAAGCAGAAAGCAAGGGTGACATTCAGCTCATGGGAGTTGATGGCATAATGTGGCCGAGACACAAGATGTTTGTGGGCAGTTCATGAGTCATAGGCTAAATGAAGGTTCACAGAGTCACAGAAGGCCATTCCCAACAGAAAATAAATGTGGTGAACCTAGATTCCAGAAAGCATAAGGCCTACCTCTTCAGGGACCAAAGAGAATATGAAAAGAATGTCCTCACCTTGGACATGAAGAAGGATGTAAAATGAATCATGAAGAAGGACAGGAACCAGTGAATGACATCAATGACTGGGACAGGATAAGCAGAGAACAGAACTGAGAAACTTGTCACACCTGCGAGACCATCATCAAATCCAGGAAGTGTGGAGATGGTACATTTGAAGCACATTTGAAGCATACCTGCTTCAAACCTGGGCACTGGGTTACTATACTGCTTTGTATAAAGGCTGACTTCTAGATCAAATATAGTAAGATACTTTCAGTTCAGGCGCTCAGTCGTGAATGACTCCTCGTGACCACTGCAGCATGCCAGGCCTCCCTGTCCATCACCAAATCCCAGAGTTTATCCAAAGTCATGTTCATTGAGTCAGTGACACCATCCAACCACCTCATCCTCTATCATCCCCTTCACCTGCCTTCAATCTTTCCCAGCATCAGGGTCTTTTCCAATGAGTCACTTCTTTGCATCAAGTGGCCAGAGTATTAGAGTTTCAGCTTCATTATCAGTCCTTCCAATGAATATTCAGGACTGATTTCCTTTATGATGGACTGGTTGCATCTCCTTGCAGTCTAAGGGACTCTCAAGAGTCTTCTCCAAGACCACAGTTCTAAAGCATCAATTCTTCAGTGCTCAGCTTTCTTTATAGTCCAACTCACATCCATACATGACTCCTGGAAAAACCATAGCCTTGACTAGACGGACCTTTGTTGGCAAAGTAATATCTTTGCTCTTTAATATGCTGTCTAGGTTGGTCATAACTTTCGTTCCAAGGAATAAGTGTCTTTAATTTCATGGCTGCAGTCACCATCTACAGTGATTTTGGAGACCCCCAGACATAAAGTCAGCCACTGTTTTCACTGTTTCCCCATCTATTTGCCATGAAGTGATGGGACCAGATGCCATCATCTTAGTTTTCTGAATGTTGAGCTTAAGCCAACTTTTTCACTCTCCTCTTTCACTTTCATCAAGAGGCTCTTTAGTTCTTCTTCACTTTCTGCCATAAGGGTGGTGTCATTTGCATATCTGAGGTTATAGATATTTCTCCCGGCAATCTTGATTCCAGCTTGTGCTTTATCCAGCGCAGCATTTTTCATGATGTACTCTGCATATAAGTTAAATAAGCAGGGTGACAATATATAGCTTTGACATACTCCTTTTCCTAAACAGTCAGCAAAAACAAGACCAGGAGCTGACTGTGGCTCAGACCATGTACTCCTTATTGCCAAATTCAGACTTAAATTGAAGAAAGTAGGGAAAACCAATAGAGCATTCAGTGAGTGAAGTCACTCAGTCATGTCTGACTCTTTGCAACTCCATGGACACCAGGCTCCTTTGTCCAAGGGATTTTCTAGGCAAGAGTGCTAGGGTGGGTTGCCATTTCCTTCTTCAGGGAATCTTCCTGACCCAGGGATCAAACTCAGGTCTCCCACATTGTAGACAGATGCTTTACCAGCTGAGGCACCAAAGATCAGATCCCGTACGATTATACAGTGGAAATGAGAAATAGATTTAAGGGATTAGATCTGATAGACAGAGTGCCTGATGAACTACAGACAGAGGTTCATGACACTGTACAGGAGACAGGGATCAAGACCATCTTCAAGAAAAAGAAATTTAAAAAGGCAAAATGGCTGTCTAAGGAGGCCTTACCAATAGCTGTGAAAAGAAGAGAAGCGAAAAGCAAAGGAGAAAAGGAAAGATATACTCATATGAATGCAAAGTTCCAAAGAACAGCAAGGAGAGATAAGAAAGCCTTCCTCAGTGATCAGTGCAAAGAAAAAAAGGAAAAGAACAGAATGGGAAAGACTAGAGACCTCTTCAAGAAAATTAGAAATACCAAGGGAACATTTCATGCAAAGATGGGCTCAATAAAGGACAGAGATGGTAGAGACCTAACAGATGCAGAAGATATTAAGAAGAGGTGGCAAGAATACACAGAACTGTACAAAAAAGAGCTTCACAACCTAGATAATAATGGTGATATGATCACTCACCTAGAGACGGACATCCTGGGATCTGAAGTCAAGTGGGCCTTAGGAAGCATCACTACAAACAAACCTAGTGGAGATAAGGGAATTCCAGTTGAGCTATTTCAAATCCTAAAAGATGATACTGTGAACGTGCTGTACTCAATATGATAGTAAATTTGGAAAAATCAACAGTGGCCACAGGATTGGAAAAGGTCAGTTTTCATTCCAATCCCAAAGAAAGGCAATGCCAAAGAATGTTCAAACTACCGCACAATTGCACTCATCTCACACACTAGCAAAGTAATGCTCAAAATTCTCCAAGCCAGGCTTCAGCAATATGTGAACCACGAACTTCCAGGTGTTCAAGCTGGTTTTAGAAAAGGCAGAGGAACCAGAGTTCAAATTGCCAACATCTGTTGGATCATCGAAAAAGCAAGAGAGTTCCAGAAAAACATGTATTTCTGCTTTATTGACTATGCCAAAGCCTTTGACTGTATGGATCACAATAAACTGTGGAAAATTCTGAAAGAGATGGGAATACCAGACCACCTGACCTGCCTCTTGAGAAATCTGTATGCAGGTCAGGAAGCAACAGTTAGAACTGGGTATGGAATAACAGACTGGTTCCTCTGTCATACATATTGAAAATCTCACTTATTTGTCTGATTTCATTTATGGTATTTTCTGACATATAGGAGGCTTTAAATTTTTACATACTTAAATTATTTTTCTTCCTGGTTTTTGTGTTTGGTGTCACATTCTGAAAGATCTCCTCTATGCTACAACCACACATACATACTCACCAGGATTCTCTTCTAGTTCTTTCAAGGTGTAATGAACTTGGAGCTTGGAGTTTGAAAATTGTCCCTAACCCTTACTAATATCCCTCTCTGGATCTGAGTGGTAATCTGATCAACGCTTAATTTCCTCATTATAAAACATGATTAATATTAGCATCTTCTTAGTAGGACACTGAAAAGTAATAAATGGGATAATCCAGGTAACATATATGACCCAGTGCCTGGCATATAATAAATACCCAATAAAATCTAGAGACTATTTAACATCCCTACTACAAAAGAACATTGTTCTGTAGAATACAATAAAAAAGAACTTAAATTTAAACGTTTCCAAATCTGTCCCAATATTCAATATTTTGAATAATGCATATTGTGTCCCACTAATTTGAAATGCCACCACTATTATATACTAAATGACTACAGGTGGTTGGATATGTTTCTAGACTTTTTATTGAAGTCCACTGATCTTCCTGAATAGTAATGCAACATCCTACAATATTAAAATCAGTATGGCTGAATAATGTTTTAATTACTTATAGTGCAATTATCCCTTCATAATTATTCTTTTTTTCAGAAGATGCCCTTGACTAATGAAGCAGCCAAAACTTCTGGTTAAGGCTCCAAGAGAGAATTAACAAAAGTGTATGAAAATGTCAGTCTTCTAAAGCACACTCTGAGGGCTTCCTCTAATATTCGTTGGGAAAGTCCAAGGTGAACTTTTCTGTCTAAATTTTATCTGAACCTTAATCACTTCCTAGGTTTCTGTCTAGCAGAGCAGAAGTGTACAAAGGTCAGTTAAGTGAAATGAAATGAAGTTGCCTCAGTCGTGTCCAACTCTTTGCAACTCCATGGATTGTAGCCTGCCAGGAAAATCCTTGGGATTTTCCAGGCAGTACTGGAGTGGGTTGCCATTTCCTTCTCCAGAGGATCTTCCTAACCCAGGGCTTGAACCTGGGTCTCAAGTATTGCAGGCAGACTCTTACCATCTGAGACACCAGGAAAGTACCAACTGTTTAAAAAAAGAAATCAGGCTTTAAAGGCATCTTCGTAAAGATCTCATTGAGGGATACAGGGAGCCTCCTCAAACCATTTCCTAAACCTGGTCCCAGGGACCCACAGGACCCTGATTCATCACAGGACCATGGTCAGCCAATCCAGGATGCTGCTGCTCGCTCCACAACATCAAGGAAGAAGAAACGAAACAGCTGCCGAGCCTGGGGAAGGCTGGTCCAGAAGCCAGCTCCTCCTCGTGGTACCTCTGCTTTGCAGAGTATGGTTGGTGTCTGTGGGAGTCAGATTTGCCTCGCTTATCTGGTCAGTCATCACCCTGTGGTGCAAGCTGATGAAGGGGAAAGACAGGTGCCAGAAGTATTAGCATTGCACTACTCCTTCCAAGAGAATAGACTTAAAATCCCCCCATAGAAACATAAGAACAAAATAGAAGCTCCTTAGCACATTGCTTCAAATCAATATATGCCATTTAAATGAGAGAAACTTCAGATATTCACAGTGGCCTGATTTCTGCCCTATCCCCTATTTAATGGTTCCAGGTTTCTGCATGCAAAGCACATGTTTTGACAGGTCAGTTTTGACAGGCAAAATGCCGTGTGCACATTCCTATTCTACTTGTTTTTCATTTCACAATAAATACGTTGTTAAGACTTTCCAAATGAATTTTACATTTTGTAAGGGCTATCTTGGCTCCTTTTACTTTCTCCAGGGATTGAGAAACTGAAAGGAAAAAGAAACTGAGAAGGAATCATTTACTAGAAATTTATAAATTGTGCTAAATATAGAATAAACAATAAAATTAAATAAACAATTTAAAAACTTCTGTTTTTTTTTTCAAATTAATTCTTGCCATAAAGCAGATGGAGAGTGTGAAAATGAAAAAAAAAAATAGGAAAAGTGTCTATGATACCTTAAGACTCTTTAGAGCTAGTGAGAGAAAGGTTAAGTTTAACAGATGTGTAGACGGCAGAAAGGGACCATGCCAAATCTCCTGATAAAGAGGAAATGGCTGAGATACTGGAAGGGAAAAAAGCTCAGGAGGCGCATTAGGCTATTCAAAAAGAAACTTCAGGATTTCTTCCGCAGGTAATTTTTAAAAAGAAAAAAGGGCAGGAAGGCATAACTTAAAAGATCAATAGGAATCTGTGATGACATCAAATTTTATGAGAATCCGTGCACACAACAGGGCAAATAGTTAAGAGGAGAATGTTTAAAATATAGAGTTGGAAATGTTAGATCACATAATAAGCTAAGGCTTGATAATACATATATATATATAAGGCAGGCAATACAGTCTCCTCATCTTCTCCTCCTTCTGTTTTACTTGCCATTCAGACCCAAAAGGGCCTGAAAAGCAAATGTCTTTGTTCCTCATAGAGGTACAGATGAATGAATATTTGGGGTAGAGAGCGTGGTGCTGCTCTGCTAATTTTCTTCTGCCCTGGACAACAACTGTTGATTAAAGATGGTTAGGGTCAATACCAGCATGAATCTAGCCAGGTATGGAGACTGGAACAGGCACTTTCTAATTCAAATGAATTGAAGACTCNCAAATGTCTTTGTTCCTCACAGAGGTACAGATGAATGAATATTTGGGGTAGAGAGCGTGGTGCTGCTCTGCTAATTTTCTTCTGCCCTGGACAACAACTGTTGATTAAAGATGGTTAGGGTCAATACCAGCATGAATCTAGCCAGGTATGGAGACTGGAACAGGCACTTTCTAATTCAAATGAATTGAAGACTCTCAGTCATGTTCATTTATTGGTGAACTTCCTGGTTTGTCTAAGATAGTCCCAGTTTATGCCTGCCTTTCTGGCATACTTATTAATAGACCTCCTTTCTCTTTTAAAAATACCTTTACTTGGATGATACATTATATGGTCATCTTTAACTAGTACCAGAATGCCAAGAGTACGTAGCACTGAATCACTTTTGATCATTTTTGAAAAGCTATGGAGAACACAAGCAGTGCTGTGAAAGTTAAGATGAGCATATGTTCTGATTTTCAAAAGTGGAGAGAAGGAATATGTTACTATCTTGACCAAAGAATATGAAACTTGACATTAATAACTGGAGGGACAGATTATCATACAAATTTTGTGATGACTTTGAGAGTAGAAAAAGCAGCTGCTAAGAAGGAACTTGGGTTTATCAAGACTAAATTAGGTGAGATCCATCTTCATTCCTTCTTTTTACAGGTTACTCTTGTACTTGCCATGGGATTTCTGTAGACAGATGGAATGTGGATTTTAAAAAGACCTCAAACAAAGAACTTCTTGATATTCTTAGAAACAAGATAGAAACACAAACTGTCATACAGTTTGATGGATTTTAATTGGTTGAATGACGATTCCAAATAGTGTTGACTAATGTTCACTAATGAGCAATATTAACTCTGCCCTTGGCACTGTCCTTTTCAATATTTTTCTCACCAAATTGGATTAAGACGTGCTGATCAGAGTTACATCTGACACATGGCAATAACAGATACTGAGATATCAGAGTCGGGAGCCAAAATTATCTCATCAGACTAAGAAAATGAGCCAAGGCTTAAAAATTAAATTTCATGGGGAGAAACAATTTCATAGGGAGAGATTTATTTTCCAAAAACCAGTTGCACAAAAATGAGAGAGGAAGTGAGATTATATAGTAGTTCATATGAAAAAGAAATAAAGGTTTTGTTGACTGAAAATCATAGAGTGCTGAGCTGGCCACAAAAACACTGGCATCAACATCAAGAAGGTGATATATCAATTCCATGTTAACCCAGCATGTAACACTCCAAATAACATGTTGTACAGTGGAATCTCAAGCTTAGGCAAGATAGAGGCCAATTAGAAACCAGGCAGCGAATGATAGGATAGTAAACTGCAACAGTCATTAGAAAAAAAGAATAATAAATACAATGGCAATAATAACAAAGTTTTCAGCTCTTTATCTGCAGTTCCAAAATCCAAAAAGGTGGAAAACCAAAACACATTTAACTCAATTGATGCCAAACCCTGACTTGAAATAAAGAGAGGCTGTCTTTATCTATTCTAACTTGGTGTGCTTATTCATACATTTATTTGAAAAATTATCCATGTGCCTAACTACAGGATTCTGCCCTCTGCCCTGCTGCAAATATTACATAATATCTCCATTTATTTCCCCATTGCCTTTTACATAAAAATCCAATAAAAAGAACTTAAAAAAAAATCAAATATCAAGGGCTTGAGGTAAATGACAACAATAATAATCATTGTTATTGATGTAATAATTATATAAATATAATCACAATGTTATAGTTTTATTATATAATATCATTTCAAATATAATGATAATTATAATAATAGCTGACAGGTAAATAATACTATGTGCCACTGTGCTGTGACAGCATCTGGACCAGCAAACATCATGGCAGCAGAGGTCAGGATCCAAGAGCAACATGTGGCCAAGAGAAGCAACAACAGTGGCCTGTCAGACTTGTGCCTCCCTCTGCATTTGCTGTTGGAAACAGAATTCACAACCTTTGTGGACAATTTAAGGAAAATCTCTCAAAGCGGAGATAGACTCTTAAGATACAAAAGACCATCTTACTCTATAAAGGGGAGTCCGGGCCTCTATTCAATATATGAATTGTAGTTCTGGTCACATTTCTAGGCAGAGATCTAAAATCACTGATGTGTCATAAATGCATGAATGGATGTGGGCCAAGACATCAGGCTCATGCTCTGGTATGAGAAGAGGAAGGGAACTCCCAGGCCAGATACCTCAGGCTCCCTGTATAGGAGAGATGATGAACTCCTAGGATACACAGAGCCATTTTCTCCAGGTAGGTCTTTTCCAAGCAGTCATGATATGCAGAGGATTGCAGACAAATTCTACAATGTCACATGAAGAGTAGGCATTACTGGGGAAATTTACAAAGACCAGATCATCAAGAAAAGAAAAGAACCCATGATTCTGCATCTTCCCACTGTATTTATAAAGAGGAGCGTAGGGCCTGTGAGCTCTTAACACACAGTGTGGGTTGCAATTTTTTTTTCTTTTCAAAGAGCAAACTCATGCTTGTCAAATTTGTCACAGTAGATGTTATCTTGAGTGCTTTAATCCTTCCAATTTCTAACGTTCAGATGTATGTCTTAAACATAAAAGTTTAAAGAGACATTAGCCAGAAAAGCAGACTACATGACCTTTAAGATACTTTCCAACTCAGAATGTCTTTGGTTTTATGAGATGCTCTGGAGAAGTATTACACATTATTAATATTTCCTCTAATCTTAGTTGGCATTCTATTAGCCTTCTTCCTTGATACTGCACAGTGAATAAAGAACTTAAATGTATCAATATAGACCTTTGTCCTCAAGTCTCTTAACTGATTCAGTGCATTAAAAACTCCACTCAGGTTGAACATCATCTCTACCTAATTCAAACACTACAATTCAATCTCTTCTGATTCTTATTCCATCTTTCAACTTGCCAGATTCTTGTCATTTATTTCCTTCTCCTACTCATGCATTAACTCAACAAAATCCATATTCCAGCTCAACTGTACTGCTTAGCAGAGATTTGATAGACTCCAAACAGTAACAGAGTAGATTTATAGTTATCTGTGTCATAATGACTGAGGGATATAAAAGGTGGTGTGTTTTTCTCTAGTCATAATCCTTAAATGCAGGTAATAGCATTTTCTGTGATCTCTTTGGGATCATTTCTCATTGAAATGAGAGGATACTTTGTCTTCCTGTAGTGTGTGCTTATGCCTCTAAGTCTGCTTCTGTAAGTTTGTATCTATATGCAAAGCTAGTTCCAGCTTCACATCAGTTATGTTCACTCAGACTGTAGAGTGAGTCAAATGTAGATTTCAAGGAAATCTACCAGGTACTGTGCACTGTTAGACACTGAGGAAATAATGAGATGTAGTTGCTGGCTCCCAAGAAATCATAATATAAAAATAAAAAAATAACTAAAATTTAATAAGTATAACAAAGGAGAGAGGTACAACTGGCCAGCTCAAGAGGGTCACATGACCCCCAGAGAGGAGGAAACATCATTTGTTCCTAGCAAGTTATCAGGGCAATGAAAACATTCACTTGTAAGTTTACCTAAATTACATAGGTGAAAGTCACTAGCAATTACTGTGTTTGTACACATCTGAGCTCAAAACCTGAGTGAGAACAAATTATTGAAAAAGGAAAAAAAACATGAATCAGAGATTTGGTCACATCTCTAGACAGAGATCTACATTGATGTGCCATAAATGCATGGATGGTTCTGGGTCAAGATATTAGGTTCATGCCATGGTACGAGAAGAGGAAAGGAACTTCCAAGTCAGTCACCTCAGGTTCAAACAGCCTCTTCTTTCTGTCCCAGGCAGACGTGGAGATGTCATCACTTTCTATGGGTGTCATGACATGAATACAGAAAGTGAGAAACCCTGGAAAGATACTCCTTGGAAATTTAGAGGTGATTAGACAGCATCACAATGCAATGGGCATGAATTTGTGCAAACTCCAGGAGACAGTGAAGGACAGGGAAATGCGGCGTGCTGCAGTGCATGGGGTCACAAAGAGTCGGACATGACTTAGCGACAGAATAACAACATATTAGTGGGTATCATTGGTTTGAAGCAGCAACACTGATGAAATGAAACATGCACAACACTAAGATTTCTTATTAAAGATTGTGATTTGATCACTTCCCTTTGAAAACTCCTTCTGGGCATAGAAATTACATAGATCTAGAAAAAGATACTGACGTCTTCTCTTTGTTTTTTATATTTAAGTGATATCTGTTACATGTTAATACTTGATAAATAGATACAGACTGGTGTCCCAATTTCAAGGCAAAAAAAAAATCAAATAATATCATGGAGGAATCTGATTTTGAAGAATTCTTGTGTAAATGCAGCTTTTCATCACTAAAGAGCAACTGAGTGCTGTATTTGCTTGAAGTTGGGAGGAAAAATGTGTTGGTTCTGAAAGATTCTCTGGGCAAAGGGAGGAAAAATAATAATATAGTAAAAAGGAAATATTTTTATCTGAGCTTGTTAAAGCACTTTTAAACCAGTGGTTCTGCTCTTTCTAATAAGAGAATTTCTTAGAAGTACCCTGTCAAAAAATACAAACCGGAAAAAAAAAGAAAGAACCCAGCAACATTTATTTTGTAAGTGGTTTTCCAATAAGAGGTGCTCAGCTACCTGGAAGACTTTCTGCCTCTTCATTGTGCTTCTGCTGCCTTCTTTTTGACTGATATTCAGGTCCTAGCTAGGGCTGTATCTAACATCTCAATTTCAGGAATAGAGTTTTTCAAAGTTAATCCTTGGTGGGGGTGGAGAGGCTGCCAATCAAACAGGTCTCCTCCACTGTCTTAAATGCAGATGATTTTTAAAAAAGACTATTGCAACTAACAATTTGAAAACTGATGTTAAATTCAGAAATGTCTGTGTCTGGAGGTCTATAAATCATTATCTTTTTATTATTATTATTTTTTCTTTACAATATTGTATTGGTTTTGCCACACATCAAAATGAATCTGCCACGGGTGTACACATGTTCCCAATCCCAAATCCCCCTCTCACCTCCCCCTCACACCATCTCTCTGGGTCATCCTAGTGCACCAGCCCCAAGAATCCTGCACCTTGCATCAAATCTAGACTGGCAATTCATTTCTTATATGATATTATACATGTTTCAGTGCTATTCTCCCAAATCATCCCACCCTCTCCCTCTCCCACAGAGACCAAAAGGCTGTTCTATACATCTGTGTCTCTTTTGCTGTCTCGCATACAGGGTATTGTTACCATCTTTNAATAAGATTTTTGGTTATCAGAAAGAAAGGGTCATAAAATGTCAGCAGGCCTCATGGTCAGAAGATGATGTAAAACCCCTAAGACCTTTTTGTATACATTTATGCAAAGCACCTGATTTTGACAAGGGTCAGGTCTGCTGACCACCACGTGACTCTGTATTCATCCCTACGTGTAACAAAATGTATATGAGCAAAACTGAAAATAAAGAAAACGGATCAGTTTCCGGAAAGACTGATTTCCTCATGTCATTCTTTCTTGTTTTTCATATTTCTGGCTGAATTCCCATCTGGAGCGTGGGTGCCTGCCACGTCTGTTTATTTGCCCCAGCTTTTAAGCCCACTTTCTGATATTCAAGTGGCGCCAGCAGCCCAATGTAGATGGTGCAAATTCCTTGTCTTGGAATTTTATTGGTATCCCATGTAAACCAAGTTAGTTATTTAGCCTCTTTTTCTCATCCAATATCTCNTCTTTCTTGTTTTTCATATTTCTGGCTGAATTCCCATCTGGAGCGTGGGTGCCTGCCACGTCTGTTTATTTGCCCCAGCTTTTAAGCCCACTTTCTGATATTCAAGTGGCGCCAGCAGCCCAATGTAGATGGTGCAAATTCCTTGTCTTGGAATTTTATTGGTATCCCATGTAAACCAAGTTAGTTATTTAGCCTCTTTTTCTCATCCAATATCTCCTATTTTCTGGCTGAATTCCCATCTGGCTCAGGGATCCTCACCAAGCCTACTAATTCTGCCTGGGCTTCTAAGATAGGACTGGGGTGGGGGGGCCTCAGTGCCTCCTCTCCCTCGGGAGAACAGAAAGACGCCTGTGGCCTATGTAGGTGGTGATTGGTATTCCACGTAAGCCAAGTTATTCAGCCTCTTTTCTCTGCTAATTTTCTAATCCCTCTAAATAAGTTTTTACTAGGACGCCGACTCCGTCTCCACCTTCGAATCACCCTGGATCCACTGGGGCTAGACCCTGGAAAGCTATGAGACCAAAGTGCTAAATGATAGGGAGCAGTTGCCCAGCTTAGACTGTAAACAGCTGGGAGACTTCCTGGACAAGGTGGCCTACAAACTGAATTTTTAAAAGAAGAGAATATCAGGCAGATGAAATCACACATTAGAAGGCTTAAGAAAGAGCTAGCGCTAAGTCGTGTCCGACTCTTGTGACCTGTGTACTGTAGCCTGCCAGGCTCCTCTGTTCATGGGATTTTCCAAGCCAGAATACGGGAGTGGGTTGCCATTTCCTTCTTCAGGGGATCTTCCCGACCCAGGAATTAAACCCAGGTCTCCAACATTGCAGGCAGGTTCTTTACCAACTGAACTACATGAGAAGCCCTTAAGAATGCTTAAAGCTGTGAGGAAATAGCTCACTTATGGTCCCACAAGTATTCCAGCAAAGGTCTTAATTGGTAAGTGGCAGGAGATGGAAATGGAGGGTTTAATAGGGCCATATGATTAAGGTTTCTTTCTCGCTAGGAATTCTGGATTCTATCCTAGGCTATGGGGAAGCACTAAAGGATTTTACATCATCAATGGAATGATCAGATTTACATTTAAGAACAATTTCTCTGGCTGCAACCATGTAACTGGAGAAGAGTAGGGGGACATACTGAAACAAAAAGAATAGAGGATGATTATAGCAATTCACCAAAGAAAAAATTCCTCCCACTTGTGTTGTTTAACACAAATGGAGGTGTTCTAACTTATTTTTTTTTTTTACTGTTCTTTTAGGAGAGAAGAAACTTGAACATGTCTGTTGTCTGAGGTTAAAGAGGACTGATGATGGAGGGAGGGCTTTGGGAGCAGGAAGGCAGAGAAGCACAGGGAGAGATGGGGCTGGAGGGAAGGAGGGGAAGCTGGGGGCTGATGTAGCTGTAAGGTCTTCAGAACTGAGCAAATTTCCACTTAGGAACTGACGGTGTAGGAAAGAGCTTTTATTGTCTGGATAACACATCAGCACACCATCCCTCTGCAGATCATTTCTTTTATCTTTTGAAATGTTTATAAGATTTCCTCACAACTTTCTGCATTTTCCCCATCCTTAAATTTAAAGGAATTAGTATGCCATCTTTATCTCCCGTAATCCCCATCTCCTTTGAGCACCCATCAGCAGTTACTATGTGAAGCTTCGACAAGAGAACAAAGAAGCATTAAAAACACTGTATGATGCAAATAACAGAAGTGGTGTATAACTGCTGTTCACATCGTTTCAAAAACACTCTTCAGCCTTCAAGTGGAAATTATACTCAAGGCTGCCATGGCTGGATCCTCAAGTTCATCACAGTCTGCACCTTAGAGCAGTTTCCGCATAAAACATTTCTTTTATTTCAGTAATAAAATATCTGCTCAAAAAGGTGGAAAACAACGCAAGCAAATGCAGTAAATGTTTGTTATTTAGAGAAGCAAATTGTTCCTTGGTGCAACTACTGTTGGAGCTAAGTTCCAGAGGAAGATACTAATGGAATGGGTTGTGAAACCACTTATCAAACATGCTAAGTATCCAGGCTGTCCAATTAAGGGGATCTCCAAGGCTGGAGCTTCTCCGGTCATCTTTAATTAAGTAATACTCTGGTGAAACCCTCACAATTAATCTATAGAGTTTCTTTTTTGCCTACAGTAAATGGAAGAGAAATTTTTAAAAATATATGTAATGGCTTGCTCTTTGTCATAATTTTATTTAGAGGAGTATGTTATAAAGATGGAAATATAATAAAATTTTTCTATTTTCTTCCATTGAAGGAAAGCTAAACAAAACATAAATCTGCATGAAAATTAACAAAAGGGGTGCTTATCTTTTATAGTATTTTATCAATATTTAAANTAAATGGAAGAGAAATTTTTAAAAATATATGTAATGGCTTGCTCTTTGTCATAATTTTATTTAGAGGAGTATGTTATAAAGATGGAAATATAATAAAATTTTTCTATTTTCTTCCATTGAAGGAAAGCTAAACAAAACATAAATCTGCATGAAAATTAACAAAAGGGGTGCTTATCTTTTATAGTATTTTATCAATATTTAAATTATATTAATATTATTTTTCAGTTGCATCCATGTCACCAACTACTCCAGGCATATCAGGGTATATGCTACTCAATAAACATAAATATATACATAGTAATGCTTTACTATCTCTGGGATCTGTTTGGGGAGGAAAAGTGTCATATATTGTTTTGCTATACATGGAATGATTCAGACTTATCTGCCCAATAACACTTTATCCAACTGATGCTTCCTACAACATTCAACCTTACCTGATCAGTTCTTTTTTTATTAATTTATTAACTGTTGGCTACCATAAACTAATAGATTAAATAATGAAGGAATGAATTAACTGATCAGTGTGGGCAGGTTCCATGAGCTCATGTATACACATCTTTGTATACATAGAGTCCCTTGGACAGCAAGGAGATCAAAGCAGTCAATCCAAATCAAGATATCCTGATTTCTTGAATCTATATTGGAAGGACTGATGCTGAAGCTGAAACTCCAATATTTTGCCCACCTGATGTGAAGAGCTGACTCACTGGAAAAGACCCTGATGCTGGGAAAGATTGAAAGCAGGAGAAGGGGACAACAGAGGATGAGATGGTTGGATGGCATTACTGACTCAACAGACATGAGTTTGAGCAAACTCCAGGAGATGGTGAAGGGCAGGGAAGCCTGGCCTGCTGCAGTCCATGGGGTCACAAAGAGTTGGACATGACTGAGTGACTGAATAATATATCTTTGTGACCCCCAGTGGAGCCTCCCAAGGTACCAGGAATTTTAACATGTCAAATAAATATTTACCAGCTTACTAATTACACATATATTGCACATACTGGAATACGTTTATATTTACTTTGAGGAATTCTTCCTAAACTATAATCATAGCTTCTGAGGAGCAAAGCAAATATTTCCAGCAACTTGATCCTGAAGATTTTCAGAGGGATTTATTTCTCTAAAGGGAAATAAACTTTCTCTTGAATGTGGTGAAAGAAGTCAGTGGATGATTTCTGAATGTCTGGTAACTCTCCTCAAGGTTTAGCAATCACCTAAACCTGAGGGACTTTTATCTAATCTTAACCATGCACCTGACTGCCAAGTAGAGCTAATCACTTAAGTTCCAGTGAATTAATGGGTCCATCTGTAAAACACGATTGTCATCAAAGGACTTCAGAAGGAAAGACTAATGGGAGAGTGACCCAAGTGACGGTAGATTTAAAAATTCAACAATGCTATCAGAACTCAGGGCAAAACCATTTTCCATACTGTCCCTCAATTTTAACTTTTGCTTTTATGAGGATTTAATTCAAAAAAAATAAGCTTATAAGAGCTCGGTTGTGTTGTTTTTGTGTCTGCTGGATTGATGTCAAATGTAAATCCCCTTGCTTTCAAAAATTTAAAATGGAAAGCACTTGGAAAATTCATGATATTTTCATTAGATGCCCAAGGACTCTGAAATTCAATGGACAAAACACACCCCCTGTAACTTTGTTAAGATTTTTAAATAGAAAACCAATTCATACATTATCATCTTCTTCCTCTTCTGTTTCCTTTCTTTTGTCTTTAATATTTTGCATTTGACTTTTATGTTTCTGCATCTTTGTGTTTTTTCACCCCTGAAGCAGCTGGAAGATTTTTTTCAGACTCCAGGGTGGCATTTTCAGTGTCTAATGAGGTTCTCCCTTCGATGTGTATCAATCACTTGCAAGGCTCCAGATAAAGAGTCAGAGTGCCCCAGAAGTGCCCTAAGCTCAGTGGGGGCTTGCTTGCCTGAGCTGGTTGTGTCTTTCTAGCTGCAATGCATATTTTGGGGGACAATGATAAATATTGGCTCAAAGGAGAGTGATGAAAAGTATTTCTCAGACACATAAGATCAGGGTCTATTGAAAATCTGCTATTTTTTCCAGGCATTGTGACATCTGTTCAGGGTCATTAAGCATCGCTGCACAAGGGGATAGAGGACAGTAACTGAACTGGTGTTAGGTCCACAATGAAACAGAAAAACATCAGAACCAAGGCATACACTATTCAGGTAGTTCATAAGGTCCTTTTAATCACCCACTTGACTTTACACATTGATGTAATATGTAGGAGGTTGGTATAGAGTAGAGAGAAAAACTGTAATTCCACAATTTCAGGATTACTAATGAACCTAAAATGCTGTTTCGTGTGCAGTGTCTGAAAGAAATCATATAGGACTTCAAGCAAATCAGGAATGCAAGAATTCACAGAAAACAAAGCTGAAGATTGTAACAGAATTGAATACCTCACTCCTCTACATTCTAGCAATTAATGATTGATTTTTAAGAAAACCTATTTCTGCAAGAATGCCATGTATTCTTTTATATAAATGCCACTCTTAAGAATTTCATACCCAGTTCTCACTCGATAGCTCATTTAATTCTCTTCATAACCCTATAATTAAAAAGTTATCATAAGCTGCATTTTAGAGTTTAAAAAGTTGAGAGGAATAAATTACATAATTTGATAAGGCTGGTAATGGGGCCTCTAGAACGCGAGGCTCATTTGCGTGAACACTGCCCAAGGACGTTCTCCTATCATTTGACAAAATAAAAATGTCTATTACATTTATATTTAAGTTGCATTCAGCCAAAAAAAAACAAAAAAAAGCAGCTATGTAAGCTCTCAGATGCCAAAAAAGCAGCCCAACAAAATTTAATTTTTTGATCAGTCATAAAACAATGGAGAGAATAATCCCTCCTTCTTCTCCAGAGATTTTAAGCATTTATGGTCTGAAGTCAAAATTGCATGCTGACCTAAGGACAGTAAATCTGCTTCTGTGTGATATTTCCCACTTTATCCCACTACTTGATCCCTCTCTCTCCATCCCTCTTTCCCTCTCTTCCTCCCTCCTTTCCTTCTTTTAATAAACCTGTATGTATAACTAGCAATTATCAAGCACTTGCGAAACACTGGGCAGTTTCCTAGGCTCTTCCTTGCAAACATTTTAAAGTGCAATATGAGAAACAGGAAGCAATGAAATGAGTCAGCTATTTCAGGAATCAGTTTAGTCACAGTTGCTCCCAGCTGCAGGCCCAGAGTGTTGGGTTGGGCTGTCTTGAATTGCAACCACATGCAACTCAGACCTGTAGGAGCAGAGCGGCCTGTTAGTTCACACTGCGGGCCCACTTATAGCTCTTATCTTTGTTACACCACTGATTATAAATGTAATAGGTACTTAGCAATTCTCATGCCAAATCTGGAAGGGACATCAAGATACTTCTAGTCTCCTGGTTCTCCAATCTAACCATGTACCAGGGGCACTGGTAGTTTTGATAAGGAATGGATTCTTGCACTCCACCAAGGAAATCAATATTTCCAGGAAGGAAGTCTTAAAAATTTTTAAATTTTTATTTAATCTGCATTTCTAGCCAACTCTCCCAGGGACTGTTGAGTAGCCTGTTTCAAATGATACTGGAAAACTTTAGACTATAATCATGCTTTTGAGTTTTATTATTACAAGATCTTGAATTGAGTTCAAATTATCAGGTTTTATGAGAAATGCATCTGCTTAGTCTTGGAAATACCACCAGAAGTATAAAATGCCTTCATAGTCCACTTAATTGACAGAAGCAGACACAGTAACCGAGTATGCCAGGGTAGAGACATCTGGACCCCTCTGAGGCAACCTAAGAAATGAGTCTGTCAGAGGACAGTGATCATTATAAGTAGGTGGGGGCTTCTCTGGTGGTTCAGTGGTTAAGAATCCACCTCGAAATGTAGGGGACACCGGTTCGGTCCCTGGGCTGGGAAGATCCCACATGTGGCAGAGCAACTAAGCCCCTGTATCTCAACTTCTGATGCCCAAGTGCCTAGAGCCTGTGCTCTACAACAAGAGAACTCACCACAATGAGAAACCCACACACTGCAACTAGGCAGTAGCTCACTTTCTCTGCAACTAGAGAAAACCTGTGCATAGCAACAAAAATCCAGTACAGCCATAAATAAATAAATACACATAATTTTTAAAAGTAAGTAGGTTGACTGTATCCCCTGGTTTGTTTGGGCAAGCCCATTTCTCATGCCCTGCTCACAGCAACACTGGCACACCCTGAAGCCAGCAGCTGGGACCATGGTTTCCTGACTCAGCCNGACGGGAGGTTACTGTCTCAGGTATGAAGTAAACACACAGTAAAAGGCTTGTAAATGACTACAGTGCCCAGTTTAGTTTTTTGTTTGACTTCTTTGTAGGCAGAAGAGGTCTAGACCTTACTGGATCTGAGGAAGTGTTCATGAATTTCAGGGAAAATATAGAGGCCGTGGTAGTAAGGTTAATAGATGGGTCTTTGATAATAGACAATATAAGAAATAGGTGCTTGGATGTGCTGTGCTCAGAGAGTATTTTCCTGACTCCTGTAGTAAAAAAAAAAAAAAAAAAAAANTAGTGTTCTTTGGTTCTTCAAGTCACTCTTGAAGGTTCAACCTGGAGCCCTCACCAAGTCTTTCCAAAAAAAGTATAAGCACTTATTTATCATGTTAAATTCCCTCTGGCTATAAGTAGTGTGGTTTCTCTTGACTGTTGAAGAACAGTAAGTGATAAAGACCTGAAGAAGGAAAGGCAGGTGACAAACCAGGAAATTCATATGAGAGTCTATAGATGGAAAGCTGGTCTTTTATAGACTATTATTTACAACCTCTCCTTGATATAGACCCTTGGACGTCCAGTTAGCATCTCAGATCAAGTTGTGCAAATAAATTCTTGATGCCTCAAACACACATTCTATCCCAGGTGTTCCCATTTCAGTGAACTGTACCACGTCTATCTTTTGATTCAGCTAAACACTGAGGATCCACCTTTAGTTCTGTCTTCCCCTCCCTCTGGCTGCTGCTGGCACTGCCATCACCACTGCTACTGAGACAGCCCCATGGCTGGTCTTCCTGCTTTCTTCATCTATACGGCATCCAGAGTAATTTCTTAAGACTAGATGTGCCTGACCGAAACTCTGATTTGGCTTCCCAATGTACTTGGACAAAAATCTGAACTTGGTATCACTGGCATAGATCTGNTCAGATCTATGCCAGTGATACCAAGTTCAGATTTTTGTCCAAGTACATTGGGAAGCCAAATCAGAGTTTCAGTCTGGCACATCTAGTTTAAGAACGTACTCTGGATGCCGTATAGATGAAGAAAGCAGGAAGACCAGCCATGGGGCTGTCTCAGTAGCGGTGGCGATGGCAGTGCCAGCAGCAGTCGGAGGGAGGGGAAGACAGAACTAAAGGTGGATCCTCAGTGTTTAGCTGAATCAAAAGATAGATGTGGTACAGTTCACTGAAATGGGAACACCTGGGATAGAATGTGTGTTTGAGGCATTAAGAATTTATTTGCACAACTTGATTTGAGATGCTAACTGGACATCCAAGGGTCTATATCAAGGAGAGGTTGTAAATAATAGTCTGTAAAAGACCAGCTTTCCATCTACAGACTCTCATCTGAACCAGGTCAATTTTTTTTTTTTTTTTTTTTTTTTTTACTACAGGAGTCAGGAAAATACTCTCTGAGCACAGCACAACCAAGCACCTATTTCTTATATTGTCTATTATCAAAGACCCATCTATTAACCTTACTACCATGGCCTCTATATTTTCCCTGAAATTCATGAACACTTCCTCAGATCCAGTACGGTCTAGACCTCTTCTGCCTACAAAAAACTCAAACAAAAAACTAAATTGGGCACTGTAGTCATTTACAAGCCTTTTACTGTGTGTTTACTTCATACCTGAGACAGTAACCTCCCGTCTTCTCAGATTGTTCTAATAACTGCCTAAAGAGGCCAACTTGCTCTTTATAAATACATTCCCAACATCCCTAGATATGATGTTCCTTACGATGCCAATCTCCTTGTTGGTATGTAAATTTTTCCATCCCATATACACATTTGATCATCAACATCATTGTGGTGGGTGAAAATAGAACCTATATATATACACACATATATATTTCTATATATATATATATATTTCAACTTATAAATTTCAATATACATATATTTCAATATGTAGTATATATTGAAAGAGATTTATAAGGAATTGAATTGGTTTATGCAATTATGAGCCAACAATTATGGAGATCAACAAGTCCCAAGTCAGCAAGCTGGAGACCCAGGACAGCCACTGGTTTAGTTCCGGTTCAAAGACTATCAGGCTTAAGACACAGGAAGAGACAATATTTCAGCTCATGCCTGAAAGCAAGTAAAAGCCAAAGTTTCAGTTCACAGGCAGTCAGGCAAGAGAAATCCTCTCTTACTCATGGGAAGGTGAGGTCTTCAACTGATTAGATATGGCTCATCCACTCTAGGGAAGGCAATCTGCTTTACTCAATCTATCAATTTAAAGGTAAGTCTGAAAATAATCTGATAGAAACACCAAGAATAATGTTTAGCTAAATATCAGGCCTCCTCGTGTGACCCAGTAAACTTAACATATAAAACTGATCATCACAGTAGGTCAAGATTTTCTCAGGATACAAAATCTTTGTCTTTTTCAAACTCTGCACTAAAAAAAACAGTGAACATGAATACTAACTGACAGAGAGAGTATAAACCAGTCTGTCTGATTGTAAAATGTTATTTAGTACATTTCTTCACATCCTTATTTCCAAAGACTTGTTTTTCACTATGCTTCATCCATACCCAGTATCTGCCATATTAACTGCAAAAGTAGATAAATCACTCATTAAGACCTTAGTCCTTGTTATCTCATGCCCACCTTGCAGTCCTATCACCAGCAGCCTTTCTTCATAATACTCCATTTCTATGCAATTACTCTGTAAATCTTCCCAAAACGTTACCGCCATCGCATTACAGACAAGAACTGACAATGGCTCACCAGAGCAGTAAAGGCGGATTAACTTTCAACTGTCACTCCTATTGGTAGGGATGGTGATTATTATGTATTAGACACTAAAAACAAATAAATAAATACAAGTTAAAGTCCTTATGTTCACTTTTAGAATTTCGAAGAGGAGTCAGAATTGCAAGCAAAATGGAAACAAGAATGAATATTCTAATGGCACGTGGGCTTTGCATTAGACCACAACGGTGACTACCATCAGCTGTGTATATCAAGAGAAGTGGGGTTCCAGTGAATATAACATCTTAGTGGTCTTTCTTTCCTTCATCAACCATTTATTTAGCATCTTCTGTGCTTTGGTCTGGGGCATCCCTGATAGTTTGGTTGGTAAAGAATCCACCTGCAATGTGGGAAGCCCGGGTTCGATCCCTGGGTTGGAAAGATTCCCTGGAAAAGGGCATGGCAATCCACTCCAGTATTCTTGCCTGGAGAATCCCCATGGACAGAGGAGCCTGGTGGGCTACAGTCCATGGGGTCACAAAGGTTGGACACGACTGAATGACGAAGCACAGCACAGCACAGCATGGTCTAGGATGAGTGTTTCATAACGTTAAAGGTGCAGCCCCTGACCTTATGGAACTCAGAGACTAGCAAAAGTAATTCAATAATGACAGTATCACTTATGGAAGGCGAACTTCAAACCAGACATTTGCATTCTCTTGCATAGCTAGACACATAGTAGGTGTCTATTAATAATGACCTATGTGACAGAATTGAATTAGATTAGGAAACATTTTAATGGAGTCATTGGAATTTAATAAATGTATCTATTTTTCTTTTATAAAAGGCTAGCCTGATCTCTTTTTCAAAACAATTTTTTTTTCCTTCCAGGAGTCTTAGACTCCTGACTTTTCAGTCTAATTGGCCTAATTTAAAAATCATGTTGGCAGCAGCATTTTCCATAACTATCTGGAGTTGTAAAGCAGTTAGCCAGAGAAGTGTATTTGACAGCTAAGTTATTTCTCTATAGAAATGCACTGAAATTCAGAAAGAGATCAGATAGGTTTGTAATAGTTACTGTTTTTCTATAATACTTTTAACTCCCCTGCAGCATCTGTTTATGTCATTCTCCAGGAATCCCAAAGTGAGCGCTGCTAGAAAGTATGACTTCATGATGTGTCCTACCCACTAGAGCAATAACCCCCTCCTACATGCCCCTCTGGCATGTGGGGTCTCAGCTCCCTGTGGTCACCCATCCTCCTCTGTCCAAAGCTTCTAAGGCATCTTCTAGACCATCTATGCCTATGAAGTTTCAAGAGCCAAGAAACTTCATCCTCCCTGAGGGTGTTTTAAAGGATCACTCTACTCTCCCATGACTTCCTAGGTGGCACTACTGGTAAGAAACCCACCTACTAATGCAGGATATGTAAGAGATGCGAGTTCCATCCCCAGGGCCTTGAACATCAGCTGGAGGAGGAAATGGCAACCCACTTCAGTATTCTTCCCTAGAGAATCCCAGGGACACAGGAGCCTGGCAGGCTACAATCCGTGGGGTGGCAAAGAGTCAGACATGATTGAAGTGACTTAGCATGCACTGCTTTCACGTGGCTTCTCGGGTGGCTCAGTAGTAACAAATCCACCTGCCAATGCAGGAGACCTCGATTCGATTCCTGAATTGGGAAGATCCCTGGAGAAGGAAATGACAACCCGCTCAAATATTTTTGCTTGAGAAATCCCATGGACAGGGGGGGCCTGGTGGTCTACAGTCCATGGGGTCGCAAAAGAATTGGACACAACTTAGTGACTAAACAACAACTATTCTCATGTATAGACAGGATATTTGAGAACATCTGTGAGGCAATGGAGAAGGAAATGGCAACCCACTCCAGTATTCTTGCCTGGAGAATCCCAGGGATGGGGGAGCCTGGTGGGCTGCCGTCTATGGGGTCACACAGAGCAGGACACGACTGAAGCGACTTAGCAGCAGCAGCAGCAGTGAGGCAAAGCCTTTGACTGTGTGGATCACAATAAACTGTGAAAAATTCTGAAAGAGATGGGAATACCAGACCACCTGACCTGCCTCTTGAGAAATCTGTTTACAGGTCAGGAAACAACTGTTAATACTGGACGTGGAACAACAGACTGGTTCCAAATAGGAAAAGGAGCACATCAAGGCTAATATTGCAACCCTGTTTATGTAACTTATGTGCAGAGTACATCATAAGAAACTCTGGGCTGGATGAAGCACAAGCTAGAATCTAGATTGCCAGGAGAAATATCATTAACCTTAGATATGCAGATGACACCACCCTCATGGCAGAAAGTGAAGAAGAACTAAAGAGCCTCTTGATGAAAGTGAAAGAGGAGAGTGAAAATGTGGCTTAAAGCTCAACATTCAGAAAACGAAGATCATGGCATCTGGTCCCATCACTTCATGGGAGATAGATGGGGAAACAGTGGAAACAGTCTGTCACAGACTTATATTTTGGGGCTCCCAAATCACTGCAGATGGTGACTGCAGCCACGAAATTAAAAGACGCTTACTCCTTGGAAGGAAAGTTATGACCAACCTAGAGAGCATATTCAAAAGCAGGGACATAACTTTTCCAATAAAGGTCCATCTAGTCATGGCTATTGTTTTCCAGTGGTCATGTATGCATGTGAGAGCTGGACTGTGAAGAAGGCTGAGCACCAAAGAATTGATGCTTTTGAACTGTGGTATTAGAGAAGACTCTTGAGAGTCCCTTGGACTGCAAGGAGATCCAACCAGTCCATCCTAAAGGAGATCATTCCTGGGTGTTCTTTGGAAGGACTGATAATGAACCTAAAACTCTAATACTCTGACCACCTGATGCAAAGAACTGACTCATTGGAAAAGACCCCAATGCTTAGAAAGATTGAAGGCAGGAGGAGAAGGGGACGACAGAGGATGAGAGGTTGAATGGCATCACTGACTCAGTGGACATGAGTTTGAATAAACTCTGGGGTTTGGTGATGGACAGGGAGGCCTGGCGTACTGCAGTCCATGGGGTCACAAAGAGTCGGACCCGACTGAGCGACTGAACTGTGTGCAGAAAACAAAGTATCAGTGAATAGGGAGAGAATAAAGAAAGGGAAACAATTGAGAAAGGAAAGCATGAGAAAGGAGAGGAAGGATCACGAACATGAGAGCAGAGATTATTCTCAAAACCTTGGCCAGAGGGCTCCTCCTCCATCAGTGAAGCGCAGCAATAAACATGTCAAGGGGAACAGGAAGAAGATAAGAGTTTCTTTAAAATTTTTATGAGGTGGAGAAAAGTAACTGCACAAGACCCTAGAGAGTCTAAATATTTTCCTTAAGAAAGTAGAGACTGAGATCATTCACTTGGGAAGTACAGCCGATTATGAACAAGACTTAAGGAGACTTCCATGAGAAATATGTTTTGGCATCTATTAAGTTAAGAATCATGGTGAGAACCCCAGTGAAAGTTGTTGGCACAAATGCATAATAATGTAGTCCCAAGAATCCTTTAGCTCTCAGCCTATTCTGGACAGGGAAGAAGCTGAAGGCATGAACAACAGAGCTGATTCTGGAGGCAAATAATTCTAAGGACTGGAAATGGAAAAAAATCAGTCTGACTAACCGGCAGGTCCAGGCTTGGGAGGCTGGAGGGATAAACAGGAGCCTACAGAACCTGCATGTACTGTGAGTGTGAGCCATCCTGGGACATGAGTGTCAGGGGTAACAGAGTTCAGTAAACACAACACCATTGCCCTCTTTTAGGCTGGGAGAGCAGGTCACACTTGTCTGAGACCCACAGCTGTGGACAGGTTTGCCTGAAAAGAGACAATTAAGAAAAATAAAGCAGGTCAATAACCCTGCTTTCTCTACATGCAAATTTTCTCTACATATGTTTCAAGATAGCTTTTATTTCTACTTCAAAGATTGTGATAATGAATATCTGAAAATATGTTACCCCATATTGCAGATTACCCATTTACATGTTTGTAAAAAATAAAATTCACAAAAAAGTATTTAATCAAAGTAATAATAGGCCACAAGTCACCAGTTCTTTTTGTTAAAATCTGAATAATTTTTTGCAAATATCTATTTACTTAGAAATCATGCTGAGAACTGGAGAAGGAAATGGCAACCCACTGAAGTATTTTTGCCTGGAGAATCCCGTGGACAGAGGATCCTGGCAGGCTACAGTCCATGGGGTTGCAAACAGTCAGACACAACTGAGCGACTAAAGAGCAGCAGCATGCTGAGAACAACAATTTATGATTATCTAAAAACTATTTTCTCACATCTAGAGATAACTCTTTCACAAGACCATAATTGAATGGACCCCTTAATTTGAACAGTAATGCCTTGCAGAGTTTCAATAAGTTATTTCTATTTTCCCGTTTTTCTGGACAGAAAGGCTAAAGCCTGCTCCATACTGGGAAGGTAAAAAAGTGCATTTTCCAGGGATCATGTGTGTTTATATCTGACTATTTCAGAATCAGGCTCTGGAACAGGAGAAAAGATTTGATTCACAGAGGTTTGGGACTTTCATTCAGCAATTCCACAGTCTGGCATGAGTCAGGCAGAAGAATTTGCACTGATTGGCTCTGCCTCTGTGCTGAAGAGTTTCTGTGCTGCTCAGGGTAGAGTTTACACTGACTACTTTGCAAGGGCATCGTGGGCAGTGAGAGTCAGAGGTAGATATGACCAGATGCTAACTTTATTTTTTGTTTTGTTTTTAAACTTTTTATTTTGTATTAGAGTATAGTTGATTAACAATGTTGTGGCAGTTTCAAGTGAACAGAGAAGAGACTCAGCCACACATAAACATGTATCCGTTCCTGCCCAAACTCCCCTCCCATCCAGGCTGCCATATAACATTAAGCAGAGTTGCCTGTGCTATACAGTAGGTCTTTGTTGGTTAACTTTGGACTTTTCATTTGCTTTTCATTTCCAGTCTCTAGAATTGCTTGTCACTAAAACCAGCTCCTTAGTACATGATTTCTACCTCTTCTTTGTCCAGAACAGGCTGAGAGCTACAGGATTCTGGTGACTATACCATTAGACATTTGTGCCACCAACTTTGCTTTGGGCTCTCACCATAGTAATTAACTTTTTATAGGTGCTCAAGACATTTCTCATGGAGGTGGCCTTAAGTCAATTTCACATCAGCTGCACTTTGCAACCAAATGATCTCACTCCCTACTTCTTTAAGGAAAATGTTTAACCCTCTAGGGTCATCTTACTTTTTTCTATCTCAGAAGAAAATTAATGTATAATCAATATTATATGCTGTGAGAAAATATAAAACCTGGCTTTTGGAGTCAAACAGATACAAGTCCAATTCCTAGATGAACCACTTAAAAGGCAGACGGTTTTAGGAAAGTTATTTAACCTCTGTGAACCTCAGATCTTTTTTTTTTACCCATAAAGTGAGTGATATGCACTTTACAAAGTTACTACGATGAAGAAATCAATAAACAAGATAGTATATTTGAGCATTTTGCCTAATTCTTGGCACACAGTCAATAAATAATCACAGTAGGCATTACTCATTTTTAACTTATTGAGTCCTTGCCATATAGAGGCAGATTTTGAAAGTAATTCTTTTAACATAAAATAAATATGGATTTTATTTTCTAAACTTTATTAAGTGGTCAAAGTTGAAATGTTTATTCAATAAAGTATTCATCAGTGTGAATGGTTTTAAGCACATAGGAATTCCGCTGCAGTCAGGTACAGGTAGCTTGGGAGGCATAGCTCAGGTAAGGTACTAAAAAGAACCATAAAGAATGTTGTAAATGATTTTGTCAAGCCTTCAGTTCGTTCCCATGAAATTGTAGTCTGTGACAGTCACCGTGTGTGAAAGATGACAATACAGGGCCTTGGAGCCACTGAGAGAACCTACAGAGGTATATTATTGGGAAAGCCTTGTGATAGTTCAAGTTTACCCAGGCTGCAAGCCACGATCATATTCAGCTGGGCAATCTTTCTCTGGAAAAAAATGCCGCACAATTCACCAGGCCTCCAGGGAGCTAAGAAATTACAAATAGAGACTTGAGGAGTGGGTAGATTTTTTTTTTTTTTTCCCCTTCAAAGCAGCAGCTGTTAGGATAAAAGGCAATCTTGAGTCTTTAAAAAGGAAATCAAGAAATACAAGGTGTTTACTGACTTCTATAGCAAGTTCTATTTTTTCTCTTCCTGGCTTCTTCTAAATTCCAATGTGATCATTTTTAAAGTAACATTCATAATTTTGCATGCTCAGTCGTGTCTGACTCTTTTGCAACTCCAATTTTTACATCTTCCTAATAGATAACGGCCCTGGAAAAGGAGTGGATAACCCTGCCGTTTCTTTTCTTGTCCTCTTTGCCTCTTCCCCACTCTCTCTTTTCTTTCCTCCCTTCTTTGCTCCTCTCTCTCCTTTTCCATCCTTCTTTTCATCCATTTAGCTCACGTGATCCTCAAAAGGTATCTCTGAAATAAATAGCTGGAGAGTACAGCTATTGTCCTTCTTAACCACAGATTACTTCCTGCCAAGGGCACTACGTGTGACTATCACAAAAGCAAAACTTGATTTTTAAACCAAGTCATGGTATGATTATTTAAAAGAGATGACACAGAAAGAATAACTAAATGATTTTGGACCTCCAATCACTTTTAAACATAAGATTTTACAATTTTTTATCATATACTGATAAAACATAAAACTTTGGATGGTTATAATATAAATGAGAAAAAAACATACCCTGTCTTATGTAAAACTGAATTTAACACAATGTAGTAATACTGCCTTGACCAAACATATGTCTTTACTTTTACAGATGAAGAGAAAGAATATCTTCACTGGATGGGGGTAGGATTTTCTCATCCCTAAGAAAAGTTTGGGAGACACGGAGCTTACAAATAGCTTTTGGGTAAACTGCTTTGTGAGGGTTTGTTTTGCTGCCTTCCTTTACTCTTTCTCTCTAGCAAACACAGGGATTAACGATCTGTGTGATGGTCATTCTACTGTCATCAAAACATAAGATGTTTTCTGCTCTCTTGAGCTGCCATTTCATCAGGACTAACAGCTTGACCTTATACCCCAATGGTATATGGGATATACCTGCCTTTAAAATGTGTGAACCAAATTTTATCTGCAGTGATTTTTCATTTGATCCTTTGATCTGTCACTATTTCTCTACAACGTCAAAAGCCTCAACTTGGCTTGAACGGTGATCAAACTCAGAGGCACACAATTTTGAGTCTGATCCCAAATCTATATAATCAAAAATCTTTTCAAATCTCATCCAAACCTTGCACTTTGCTTCAGGATAGTAAAGTGCAGCCATCAGTAAAGCTTTGCTTTCTCCTTTAAGCTTTTAAAAATGAATATAATAAAGTTCCAGAGAAATAAAACAGATTTTTATACCAATTTTACAATAATAAACAAACAAACATGTATCTAAACAAACATGTTCCTTTGTGACCCCTTGGAAGTTTAGACACTTCCTTTGTGCCGTGGTCATTGGGATTCCGCTTTGGAATTGACTTCAAAGATAGTTTCTTAGGTTCATAAAAAACTCAACATCATCAATTCACTTTCACAATCACTCAATTTCTTAATATATTTTCTTCCTTTCATTCTTTTTTTTTCTGTCTCACTTTACTTGGACTTGTCCTGTCATGTACTCCTGTCTGAATGTTGATTCACTTTCATTAGAGACAAATGCTGTGAGCAAGCCTTCATTAATTTGTACTCTCAAATATTTCCTCTTTTTGCCCTCTGCTCCATTCTTTCCAGAGCCTCCCTATTGGCTCAGAGATAAGGAATCTGCCTGCAATGCAGGAGATGCGTGAGATCCAGCTTCAATCCATGGGTCAGGAAGATCCCCTGGAGGAGCAAACCGCAACCCACTCCAGTGTGGGCTACAGTCCAAAGGATCACAAAGAGTGGGACACAACTGAAAGATTGAGCACGCCATCCTTTACTGTGTTTAAAAAGCAAGTATCGGTAATGGAGTTTTTCTTTTCGAGTCCTAATCCTTACTTCATTTTGTAGATCTTACTGTTATGATTTTTTTTGTTGTTTGCTTTTTTGAGGAATGGACCGTCTGTGTGTATACCAAATTGCTTCAGTCATGTCTGACTCTTCGTGACCCCATGGACTATAGCCTGCAGGGCTCCTCTGTCCATGGGATTATGCAGGCAAGAATACTGGAATGGCTTGTCTTGCCCTCTTCCAGGGGATCTTCCCAATCCAGGGACTGAACTCATGTCTCTTATGTCTCCTGCACTGGCAGGTGGGTTCTTTACCACTCGAACCACCTGGGAAACCCAAGGAATGGTCTAGGCCCAAACTTTATAATCATAGATTTGACAGACTAAATGGCACCCACGGCCCCTTTAGGATAAGCACCTTCAGATGGAGATAGCTAATTGGTCCTTGTGAATCTGACAACATTATACGTCTGACTGGGCCATCAGAAAGCACTGGGCCATCAAATCTGCACTTGAAATATTTCCTTCACTTTGCTCCTGAGCATCAAACTTATTTATTTTATTTGCCACCGGGCCTCTGCCTGAATGCCCTCGAGGAATTCAATTCAACACAGCCAAAAATAAATTTTCTCTCTAAAGACCTGCTCTTCCTCTTATATTTTAATTATTATACTTCCATCACCTAAAAAAAATGAGCCATTCTAGATCATATTTTCTTTCTCCAATCTATCCCCTGCATTGTTCTCGAACATCCCCCAGGCTCCGTCTCTACTGCCACTGCTCTCGCCATCACTCACTGGATGTTTGTCACAGCATTTTAGATCTCCCTACATCTAGGCTTATCTCTCTCCAATAACTCATCCGTAGAGCTATGAGGATGATCTTTTTAAGTGACAAACTATTCTTGTCACTCTGAAGTCTAAAAAGTCTTTGTTGATTCTTATGGTCTTCGAGGTAATTTTCAAAGTCTTTGACACTGCTTTTATTTAGCTAACGATACTTTTTCTCACTAAATCAACCAAGCTCAACTAATAGTGCATCCATGACACTGTCTTCTCTCTTTTTGTCCTCAGTCTATTCTGAGCAGTCTTCTAATGCGTTATCATAATAATTTGTGATTTGTCTCTCTCACAGCATCACTACTTTTTGTTTTGAACATTTCGTATTTGTTCTCCCAAGTGGAGTTTACAATCTTTAGGAATAGAGCTATCACCCAACTTTTGGTACAGTGCTTGTGGTGGGCAGAATAGTGTCCTCTTCCCAAAGATGTCCATGTGCTTATCCCCAGAAACTGTGTATCTATTATGTCACATGGCAAAGGTCAGTTCAAGGAGCAGATGAAAATTGGGGCATGGGAATATTTACATACAAAGAGAAGCTGGGAAATACAGTCTAGCATGTGCCCATCAAGGAAAAGGAATACACTGAAGGATAGGTAGTAGTCCCTAACACAGCCTCTTAGCATGAAGGAACAGGTTAAGGACTGGGATTGATGGGGGAGATGAGGGTGTAAGGAAATTAGAAGGAGGGAGGAATTTCTAAAATTATTTTTAGGAAGAATCATCTCTGACATCTATCTGAAGATCCCTGGAGCATTTAGGGCTTGAACTTCCTTCTTTTCCAGCAAAATCTCTAGTAATCTAAATGCAAGAAGAGTCAAGTCTTCTTTTCACAAGGATGTGAAGACTGAAATTGGATGAGGTATGGATGAGTAAGTTTAGGTCAGGCAGCCCATCTTACAGGCCATCCTTTGGAAGCACTTGCCCCAATGGCACCCCACACCAGTACTCTTGCCTATAAAATCCCATGGACAGAGGAGCCTGGAAGGCTGCAGTCCATGGGGTCACAAGGAGTCGGACACGACTGAGCGACTTCACTTTCACTTTTCACTTTCATGCATTGGAGGAGGAAATGGCAACCCACTCCAGTGTTCTTGCCTGGAGAGACCCAGGGACGGGGGAGCCTGGTGGGCTACTGTCTATGGGGTCGCACAGAGTCGGACACGACTGAAGCAACTTAGCAGTAGCAGCAGCAGCCCCCTTTTTAAAAGAACTGATTGCCTGTGTCCTCAGAAAGAAAAGAAACTAAAAGTTAGTGCTAAGGACCCTCCTTTCCCTGCACTCTTATCTAGGGCTAGATAAGTGAGAGGAAAGCAGATCTAACACTGTTGGTGGTGTTCAAGGGCATGNGAGTCGGACACGACTGAAGCAACTTAGCAGTAGCAGCAGCAGTCCCCTTTTTAAAAGAACTGATTGCCTGTGTCCTCAGAAAGAAAAGAAACTAAAAGTTAGTGCTAAGGACCCTCCTTTCCCTGCACTCTTATCTAGGGCTAGATAAGTGAGAGGAAAGCAGATCTAACACTGTTGGTGGTGTTCAAGGGCATGGTGTGAAGGAGCCTAGGAGAGATCTTCTTCACAATTATGCCTCCTTCATGAAACACCTACATTTCTTCATTTAAAAAATTCTGTTGATCTAGAAAACAAACATGGTTACCAGGTGGTATGGTGAAGGGAGGAATAAATTGGAAGATTGGGATTGACATATACATACTACTATGTACATAACAGATAACTAATAAGGACCTACTATACTGCATAGGGAACTCTACTCAATACTTTGTAATGACCTTTATGGGAAAATAGTCTAAAATAGAGTGAATATAAATGGCAAACCACTCCAGTATTCTTGCCTGGAGAATCCCATGGACGGAGGAGTTTGGTAGGCTACAGTCCACGAATTGCAAAGAGTCGGACATGACTAAGTGACTTCACTTTCACTTTTACTTATGAATATGTATAACTGATTCACTTTGTTGTATTGAAATTAACACAATATTGTAAATCAACTATACTCCAATAGAACTTAAAAAAAATTCTGTCAATTGATAATTCCCTTTTGCTGTTAACTGTTGGCTTCAACTGAAAAGTTACAGGAGATCTGGGCCTGGCATCCAAGAGAATAGACCAGAGGTAGGGAATGGAGTCCCCAGAGCTGATCTGAGTTAAAGAATAAGCCAAGCATTAAAGAGTCCCATGGGTAACAGAAGTCAGAATGCCACCGAATGGGAACAATGCCTTAAGAATCTGAAGCTATTTATGCTCATGTGTAAACTAAAACAGCCTTATTTCAACAAGAGGATGACAACAGGTCAAAGAGATAAAAAGAACCAGTGTTTATATCAACAAGAACACTTGATATAAACACTGATAAAGGCAACTTTGGACTCACAGGTGTGAGCCATTCAAAATACGGTGACACTGAAAACAGAGGTCTAGGGGTGCTATAACATATCTGAATGAGGAGTAGGAATGAGAATGTCAGGCGGATTTTACATTTGGGGGTTAAAGGGGATTTTACAATTAACTCTATCTTAGTCCAAATCATTTAATCAAATTGCTTTTCTCCTAACATCTACTGAAGTTCAGACACTCTAGGCAGTAGGTGAAAAGTGAGAGCACTGAAGAAATTTGGGTCATGGTGAAAAACACAAGTGATCGGGAATGATAACACAGAGGAAAAAAACCCAAAATTCTAACCAATTTTACTGAAGGAAGGGCCTTCAGATAAAAGGTCTATAGGAGTACTGAAGTGAGTTGTATTTTCTTCTCCAGGGAATCTTCCTGACCCAAACCTAGGTCTCCCACATTGCAGCCAGATGCTTTACCATCTGAGCCACCAGGGAAGTCCATATAGATAAAATGTCACCTCTAGCCTCCAGGAGTTCACGTTTACATGGAGGGTACACAGGTTTAAACAGGTGTCTATGGGAGAGGAGTTTGTGAACGTGTTCTTATGTTTTCTCTGCTCTGAGCTATCCTTCATTCACTAGATGGACTCTCAGGTTAAAAGAAGGGAGCCAACTCGTCACTAGAGCAAGTTCTCTTTAATGAGACAAGTCAGACAAGCTAACAAGCTTATCTAGATCCACCAGACTGGATCTCTTTCTTCCTGGGTGGACAGTGACATTTCCCAGCATCCCTTGTGGTGAGGTGTGGTGACCACAGTTCTGGCCAATGAATGTGAGCAGAAGTGTTGCATGACCCTTCCAGGCTTGCCTTTGAAAGACCTCCTGCTGGATCCCCCAAGCTTTCCCTCTTCCCTTACTGATAAGATAGGTACAAAGATCCAGAAGGGAACCATAGAGACCTAGGGGATGGCAAAGACACTAGGTGAAAGGAATCTGAGTTCCTGAATGAATGCGTGGAACAAAAGGTCCTCTTTCAGCCTCATTAACCTCCATTGGGCCATAGCATCAATAACAAAATCAACCTTTATCATGTTAATACCCTTAGATTCTGGCATTGCTTATTATTAATACAGAATTGGTTATACTGACAAATACGTATATCTCAGGGATGCTTCATGATGATCCACTAACATTGCCTCCTTTATGAGTATGAATGTGTATAACTTAAAGACACATTTGTTTAAAGCACATTTTAAAATATGTGCCTGAAAAGCGGAAGCTAGAAATACACACATATGCATAACAAGCATCTATTTTAGAAAAAAATGACTGGGGAGTTTGGTTGCTTCCATACAAACCTCCTGTAATGATTTTCAAAACTGATTTTAAGCAGCACTTAAAAAAAAATGAAAAATCAATGGCATATAATGGGGCTTGGGGAAGAGAAGGAAATGAAATCAAAAGATATCGAAAGTTACTTAAATTGATGTACACTCTTATATGTAGCTAGAAATGGATAGTACCTCGTGTCAACTTTTATAGTCTGTGGGTTCTTGCAGACAAGGTACACGCTGTGAAAAAGAATTGCAAAGGAAATGACAAGAGCAGATGTTCGCTTAAGACAACTGGAGATTTTCTGAAAGCATCAAAGCACAGTCTACAATTTATCAACAGTCAGGCAGATTGAAGCCAGTCACAAACCCCAGATTCACATCTTCAACAAAGTTGGCTTCTCAGAGAGTAATCTCATTATACTCAATAATGAAAGGCAGCAATCTGCTGTCTGTGCCACCTTTAGCTGAGATTGTCAATTACTGCATGCATAAATACATATGACTTGTACATATTTCAACTCAGGGCATCTCTCTATAACTTGGCGTGTAAAGTACATGCAATAGTCAGGACCCTGACTCTGATGCTCAGAACCTCAGGATAGCAGCAGGAGGCCCCTGCTGCTTGTGTAAATGCACTGGCTGCAGCAGAAGTTCTTCTGACTTCCAAATAGAGCCAGGAAATGATCTAGAAGTTTCGAATCTAAGCTGAGGAGGCAGACTTGCCCAATTACCATGTTGGATATTTAAATGTATTTCTCTGTGCCTCAGTTTCCTCATCTTTTGAATAAAAATAATAACAGTTTCCCATATATTTTCTTTTTTAAAATTTTTTTTAGGTTTTTTTTTTTGCTTTACAATATTGTATTTGTTTTGCTATACACTGACATGAATCACCCACGAGTGTACATGAGCTCCCAATCCTGATCCCCCCTCCCCCCTCCCACCCCACACCATCTCTCTGAGAAGTAATAT
Source organism: Neotragus moschatus (assembly GCA_006410615.1). NCBI lineage: Eukaryota > Metazoa > Chordata > Mammalia > Artiodactyla > Bovidae > Neotragus > Neotragus moschatus. The sequence goes on along the minus strand of SJYA01000577.1, from coordinate 76,580 downwards.
AACTAATGTATATCAAGTACCTATCAAAGAGTGTCTGACATATGTAAACTCTGTGCCAGTTGCTAGCATCATCATCATCATTATTGGTGGATATGTCAAAAAATAGGTAAAAAAGAAAGAGGGGATAGACCCGTCCCAATGATGTCAGTGGCAATCACAGGTCACGTCTGTGCTTTCTCTAAGAGTAGCAGGCCCTCACACTAATGGCTTGCCTGATAGATTGACTAGGATACTCCACGTCAACAGCTGTTTGATACCCCAACTCAGAGCCTTTCACAGACGTGTGGATCCAGACTTCAAAGGACATGTCACATTTTTATACCTATGTAGGTGAGTAGTTTGGAGAAGGCAATGGCACCCCACTCCAGTACTCTTGCCTGGAAAATCCCATGGATGGAGGAGACTGGTGGGATGCAGTCCATGGGTCGCTAGGAGTCGGACACGACTGAGCGACTTCACTTTCACTTTTCATTTTCATGCATTGGGGAAGGCAATGGCAACCCACTCCAGTGTTCTTGCCTGGAGAATCCCAGGGACGGGGGAGCCTGGTGAGCTGCCGTCTTTGGGGTCGCACAGAGTCGGACACGACTGAAGCAACTTAGCAACAGTAGCAACAGGTGAGTAGTTCCCTGCTCTGGCCACCACCACCCCTCTTTGAGCTGAAAAGCCTGTCTAGGCAGGGTGAACCCAGTTCACTGTGTGACCAATTCTTTCTGTAACTTGTTCCCACTTCTGACCCAGAACCAGACTTAAACAATACAGCCAAAAACTTTAAAAATGCTGATTAAAAATACTGTCAAGCACTTAAAAATGTCAATTTATATATTCTCCACACATCATTTTCCTTCTTTAACAAGATAAGATTTCCTGAAAGTACATCACAGTATTGTGTTAGCTATGTTTCAATGACTGTATAATATAAAAATCTATAAAATAGTATTTTAAATATTGTATATACTAGGAGAGGGCTTTCCAGGTGGCGCTAGTAGTAAAGAATCCACCTACCAGTGCAGTAGACATAAGAGACATGGGTTCAGTCACTGGGTTGGGAAAATACCTGGGTTGGGAAAATCCCTTGGAGAGGGAAATGGCAACCCACTCCAGCATTCTGCCTTGAGAATCCCATGGACAGGGAAGCCTGGTGGGCTATAGTCCATAGGGTCCCAAAGAGTTGGATACAACTGAAGCAACTTAGCATGCATACTAGGAGAAGAGGGCAGCAGAGGATGAGATGGTTAGATATTATCACTGACTCCATGGGCCTGAACTTGAGCAAACTCTGGGAGACAGTGGAGGATAGGGAAGCCTGGTATGCTGCAGTCCATGGTGTCTCAAAGAGTCAGACATGACTTAGTGACTGAACAACAACATATATACTATTAGTAAACACATATATATAGTTAAATACATTAAATATTTTATTTAATAATATAACTATACAAATATATATATGCATATATAATTATTGAATCAAAAAACCAAGTGATTTTAGCTAGTACCTAAATGCAGCCAAGCGAAATATTTAAATGGTTAAATATGCAACAACACATATAAAATATACATTTAAGTGTTGATAAATATAATACATAAATTCAATAAGATAGCATTTAAAGTATTCTATAAACTTCTGTGGGTTAGAGTTTGAGGTATATATTAGGAACATATTAAAAAAACAAAACTCTAACCATTGCTATATATAAGTTAATATAAATAAATCAAGGTGCATGCATGCTGTCATGTCCAATTCTTTGCAGTATCATGGACTATAGCCCACCAGGCTCCTCTGCCCATGGAATTTTTTAGACAAGAATACTGGAGTGGCTGCTATTTCCTATCCCAGCGATTGAACCCATGTCTCTGTGTCTCCTGCATTGGTAGGTGGAATCTTTACACTTCACCACCAAATTAACATATAAGAACTTTATAAATATAGAAATAATACCTGATTCCAAACTGTATTGCCTCAGAATAATATAGGTGCTTAAATACAGTTATTGAATCTAAAACAGTTTAAATGAAAAATACAACTTTATTAAGTGGGCATGAGTCAAAAAAAAAAAAAGACTGAAATAGATTGTCACCTAGGCAGATGCCTCTCATACAGACTTTTCTAATTTTCCACTAAAATAACTATGAACACTAAGAAAAATTGAAAAACAAATATGTCATCTAAAGAAAGTACTAACAATAAGGCCAACATTGAGATCTGAAGCAAATTTCTAAATAGCTTAAAATGGATTTAAAAGTACTCCCAGGTACTGGGTAGGGTGCCCAGGAAAGAGAATTTGCCAAAAAAATAAAGGTCCTCCCTCTGCTGTTTGTCTTCCTAGACACCATAACCTTTGTGACATGACAGATTTTTGACTACTTGAAACTGAGTAGCTGGGAGCTGAGACCAACTGTGAGGTATGTAGCAAGTACTGTCTTACTAATAGTGTTCTATAGACACTTGAAGGGCGTCCCTGGTGGCTCAGACGGTAAATGTCTGCCTGCAATGCGGGATACCTGGGTTCGATCCCTGGGTCAGGAAGATCTCCTGGAGAAGGAAATAGCAACCCACTCCAGTACTCTGCTTGGAAAATTCCATGGACAGAGGAGCCTTGTAAGCTACAACCCATGGAGTCGCAAAGGGTCGGACACGACTGAGCCACTTCACTTCACTTCACTTCATAGACACTTGAACACGATTACATCTAAGATTACCTTGGTGCTTACATTCTGACACAATCCACAAATTCAGAAAGGAAGGGTGACGTTATGTCTAGCACATTAGGAATCATAGGAACCCCTGTAGACAAACAGGAAAGCGGGTTGTGACTGTGAATATTATTTTAAGAAATGCCAAGAAGAAAATAATTGTTGAGAAGCTATCTGCTGTACAGTCACTGCTTCTGGAAGCAGTAAGAACTATCCAGTCTTCCACTACTTCCCTATACCCCACCCCGACCCCTCCATGAGGGCCCCTCTTCACAGATGACAGGCTCTGCCACAGCACCCCCCTGTCTGTGCCCCTGCCCACAAGCACTGCTCTGGATGCTATCTGTGCATAACCACTAATTCCCCTTTATTTCCAGAAGAAACATGGAGCCAAGCTAATTGACTCACAGTAGACGCAGAAGACAAGGTCCCTGTACAAAGCAGTAACGCTACAGAAAAGGAAAGCCACCTTGCTACTAGGAGGAGGCCTAGACTTTGCACATTTTCCCTTTGTCTTCTCTGTCTGTGAAAGATCAAGCCAAGGACTGGAGAAAGAATCACACAGAAGCAACACAGCTCACCAATTCTGGAGAGATTCCCCCTGTTCTACAAATTTCTTATTTTCTTTCACAAACGAAAAATGAAAACACATGGTGCCTCTGGCAAATACTCCAGATCCACAAGGAAAAAACCATCTGATTCTGAAAAGTCACAGGAGAAGACCTTTGAAGACCTTTCAGTAGAGGAACTAGATGAACACCTTAGAAAACAGATGGACTCAACAGAAGACAAGAAGGAACAGCGTTGGTGATGGAAGAGCCAAAATCGCAGGAGGTTTTGGATGGGCTTGTGGGTCTGAGATGCTCCGACCCTTGGCTCTCTGTCACTCTTTCCTGAACTCACCTTTCTCCAGCTACCCTGGTCTCTTTGCTATGCCTTAAACATGCCAGACACTCTCTAAGCTGGAAGGTTCTTCACTGAGCTTACCCCTCAACTCACCTCCTCACTTCATTCAGGTTTTTCTTTACATTGCTCTCTTCAGAAGGGCTTTTCCTATGGAGGAACAGCTTCCTTTATTCTTCACTGCCTTACTCAGCTTTAAAGTAGGTGGAGTTCATAGCACTGGAGCACAAGGGCAGTCTATCCTAGTGATTAAGGCCCTGGGTTCAAATCCCAGAGCTGCCACTTCCTGGCAGTGTTACCTACTCACTCTTGGGTTCATCTTTCTCATTTGCTATTAATTGTAGCCAATGATGTTAGCATCTGACTCCCCTGAAACTCAGAACTCTGGTGCACTTGGATGGCCTCCCACTGTGGCATCTACAGTCTTCAACCAGAAAGCATCTTCTGGCCCAGAGAGGATACCCAAACTACATGTCAGAGGTGCCAAGAAGTTAAAACTCCAGTGAACAGCCTCCATACTATGATGAATCTGTCTGAAGGTAAATATTTCAGTTTCCTTGCCCCCACTGGTGGAACTTCAGAAGCCACGTTTACAAAAGCATTCTCCAGCTGAACTGAGCCCCGGTTGCTCACAACCCATACACCCTGTCATGACTTTCTTCTTCTCCTCCTTTCCTTCCCCGTGTCAGCTCTCCACTCCCTCACCAGTCCTTCTCAAGGTCTCTTCCCATCTAAACTCGTCCTGCTTAAATGCTAGTCTCAGGGTTTGCCTCTGAAACCTATTGATAGGGTAGTTAAGTAGATTAAATGAGTTGATATAAGCAAATATTTAAAACAATGCCTGGAAATGAGTAAGCGTTTGGCAAATATTAACTTTATTATTCATTGTTGTATCTCAGGATCTAGAACAATGTCTGGTAAAAGGTTTAATGAATACTTTGTGGAATGAACTTTTTTTAATGGATAAAAGGACAATGATATGAGAGAAAGGGGAGATGAGAGAAATAAAGAACCATAAAAAATATGTATGTGACGTTGCTATTATATATAATTCAAATTAGAGGATAGTAAAGGCCTGAAATGGCATGAAGAATCCTGTTAGGAATATTGAAGCAGACTAGAGAAACTATTCCAGAATTTAAAGAAAAGAGGCTAAGAAGTGAAAGTGGCTGGAATAAATATGATGAATAGGGAGAATAAAGAACAAAACTTAAAGCTAAGAACTTTAGGAGCTCCTAAGGAAGAAATCATAAAGTTCTCTTTATTAACATAATAATAACCGATGGAAGAATAGGCTTAATATTACAAACAAGGGGGGCAGAAGGGACCTAGGTATGCAAAGGGCCATTTCCAGTTTCTTCATCCACATCATAGCTCTCCACAAAAAAGGAAGCACTCATCTGTTTGGAAAGAAACTAGAACATTCTTTGGCCACATTTTGCTAATGGGACAAAGGGGTTCCTACACCTTAAGAAGCCTGCCCAAGTGCTCATTTCCCACTTCCATGTAGCTTGGCCGGTTGGGGAGCTGCCATCCTCAATGAGGCTAGCTGGATACGTGGACTCTAGGAAGCAGACAACCTCACTAAGCCCCATACAATAAGCTGTGCTTCCCACTNCAGTAGAGGAACTAGATGAACACCTTAGAAAACAGATGGACTCAACAGAAGACAAGAAGGAACAGCGTTGGTGATGGAAGAGCCAAAATCGCAGGAGGTTTGGGATGGGCTTGTGGGTCTGAGATGCTCCGACCCTTGGCTCTCTGTCACTCTTTCCTGAACTCACCTTTCTCCAGCTACCCTGGTCTCTTTGCTATGCCTTAAACATGCCAGACACTCTCTAAGCTGGAAGGTTCTTCACTGAGCTTACCCCTCAACTCACCTCCTCACTTCATTCAGGTTTTTCTTTACATTGCTCTCTTCAGAAGGGCTTTTCCTATGGAGGAACAGCTTCCTTTATTCTTCACTGCCTTACTCAGCTTTAAAGTAGGTGGAGTTCATAGCACTGGAGCACAAGGGCAGTCTATCCTAGTGATTAAGGCCCTGGGTTCAAATCCCAGAGCTGCCACTTCCTGGCAGTGTTACCTACTCACTCTTGGGTTCATCTTTCTCATTTGCTATTAATTGTAGCCAATGATGTTAGCATCTGACTCCCCTGAAACTCAGAACTCTGGTGCACTTGGATGGCCTCCCACTGTGGCATCTACAGTCTTCAACCAGAAAGCATCTTCTGGCCCAGAGAGGATACCCAAACTACATGTCAGAGGTGCCAAGGAGTTAAAATTCCAGTGAACAGCCTCCATACTATGATGAATCTGTCTGAAGATAAATATTTCAGTTTCCTTGCCCCCACTGGTGGAACTTCAGAAGCCACGTTTACAAAAGCATTCTCCAGCTGAACTGAGCCCCGGTTGCTCACAACCCATACACCCTGTCATGACTTTCTTCTTCTCCTCCTTTCCTTCCCCGTGTCAGCTCTCCACTCCCTCACCAGTCCTTCTCAAGGTCTCTTCCCATCTAAACTCATCCTGCTTAAATGCTAGTCTCAGGGTTTGCCTCTGAAACCTATTGATAGGGTAGTTAAGTAGATTAAATGAGTTGATATAAGCAAATATTTAAAACAATGCCTGGAAATGAGTAAGCGTTTGGCAAATATTAACTTTATTATTCATTGTTGTATCTCAGGATCTAGAACAATGTCTGGTAAAAGGTTTAATGAATACTTTGTGGAATGAACTTTTTTTAATGGATAAAAGGACAATGATATGAGAGAAAGGGGAGATGAGAGAAATAAAGAACCATAAAAAATATGTATGTGACATTGCTATTATATATAATTCAAATTAGAGGATAGTAAAGGCCTGAAATGGCATGAAGAATCCTGTTAGGAATATTGAAGCAGACTAGAGAAACTATTCCAGAATTTAAAGAAAAGAGGCTAAGAAGTGAAAGTGGCTGGAATAAATATGATGAATAGGGAGAATAAAGAACAAAACTTAAAGCTAAGAACTTTAGGAGCTCCTAAGGAAGAAATCATAAAGTTCTCTTTATTAACATAATAATAACCGATGGAAGAATAGGCTTAATATTACAAACAAGGGGGGCAGAAGGGACCTAGGTATGCAAAGGGCCATTTCCAGTTTCTTCATCCACATCATAGCTCTCCACAAAAAAGGAAGCACTCATCTGTTTGGAAAGAAACTAGAACATTCTTTGGCCACATTTTGCTAATGGGACAAAGGGGTTCCTACACCTTAAGAAGCCTGCCCAAGTGCTCATTTCCCACTTCCATGTAGCTTGGCCGGTTGGGGAGCTGCCATCCTCAATGAGGCTAGCTGGATACGTGGACTCTAGGAAGCAGACAACCTCACTAAGCCCCATACAATAAGCTGTGCTTCCCACTTTAGAAATTCAAATGTATGAGGGGTACTGAGTGCTGGACTAGCCCTAAAGAAAGCGATGCATCATTTTTCATATCATAACTTTGTTTCTTCCATGATTTTTCCTCATCCAAGACCTCAGAGAAAAGAATTCAGACACCAAAATCCCATTGGACCTCACACATCAACATGCTCTGGCCATTATTCTAGGAATTATGAGGATAAGGAGGGGATTTCCAAGTGGCACTAGTGGTAAAGAACCTGCACGCCAATGCAAGAGGCATAAGAGACAAGGGTTCGATCCCTGGGTCAGGAAGATCTCCTGGAGGAGGGCATGGCAACCCACTCCAGTATTCTTGCCTGGAGAATTCCATGGACAAGAGGAGCCTGGCAGGCTATAATCCATAGGGCCACAAAGAGCTGAACACTACTGAATGGCTGAGGACGCATTCACACACATGGGTAAGGAAGTAAAAATTCTTTGAAATGTTGAGGCAAAACACAAGACCTTAAAGAAAACTAATGTTAGAAAAATCTAACTTTTAAAAGATATCTCTACTACATTAAACGTCAAGAGACAATGTAACAGATGCAAACAGTTCTGAAGCAAAAGTCTGAGACTTAAGGGTTTCTATTCAGCTAATTGGAGAGGGAAAAGGCAGCCCATTCCAGTGTTCTTGCCTGGAGAATCCCAGGGACAGGGGAGCCTGGTGGGCTGCCGTCTGTGGGGTCGCACAGAGTCGGACACAACTGAAGCAACTTAGCAGCAGTAGCAGCAGCAAGCTAAGGGAAGAGAAATACAGTCTCAAATATAAAAGAGTTTGGGGCTTCCCTGGTAGCTCAGCTGGTAAAGAATCCTCCTGCAAGGCTGGAGACTCCAGTTTGATTCTTGGATTGGGATGATCCCCTGGAGAAGGGACAGACTACCTTCTCCAGTATTCATTCACTTCTGCAGTGACTCAGACAGTAAATAATTCCCACCATCCTCGAAATGCTGGAGACCTGGGTTTGATCCCTGGGCTGGGAAGATCTCTTGGAGGAAGGCATGCCAACCCACTTCAGTATCCTTGCCTGGAGAATCCCTATGGACAGAGGAGCCTGGCGGGCTACAGTCCATGGAGTCACAGAGAGTTGGACACAACTGAACAACTAAGCACAGCATAACACATGGGAGAATTTAGAAAGACCATCTTTCTACTGAGAAACGTGAGTAGAAAAAACAAAACATATAGACCAAATGAGAGCTGAATCAAAAATAAAGACTTACAAATAAGGAAGCAATAATGTAAGAGAAATGCTTGAGTCTCTTCTGTTCAGTTCAGATCATGATCTAAGGCTTATGGACCTAGTAGAGAAGATTAGCAATAGATCCACACATAAACCGTATATGTGTCAAAGAAATGGGATTGGCAAGCACTGATTTAGAAGCTGAAAAAATAATGAAGGCTATGTAGCTTGAGCAGAGATTTGAAAAAAAGCTTAAGACTTGCATGGAGACAGAATACAAAATAAGAGCAGTTTTGAAGTTGGAAAATGCCTGAGCAAAGATCCAGATATGAGAAGTTACAAGGTCAGTTTGTGCCACAGTAAATATACAGTTGGATTGGAAATACAAGAATCACTTTAGAGATACTGGAAAGTAAATTTGCAAGGAAATTTGGGGTACATCATGAAGGACTCTGGATGTCAGTCCAGGAAATTTAGGAATTTTTTTGTAAATAATGCAGAACTGTGGAAAAATTTTCAGCAAAGAAAGGGAGTAACTAAGAGGCATCTATGCAAGAGGGAGACAGGAGGTGAAACTATCACAAAAGTTTTAAAAGGAGAGAAGGAGAAATGGAAGAAATGGTGTAATGCGAAACAACAATATTTGGTTAAATACTTAAATGTGAAGCTCAATATGGAGAAAGATAGTATTCTAAAGTATCAAAAGTAGGATAGGGACTTCCCTGGCATCCAGTAGTTAAGACTCTGTGCTTCCAATGGCGGGGGCACAGGTTTGATCCCTGATCAGAGAACTAAGATCCCAGGTGCTATGTGGCATGGACAAAAAAAGTAGGCTAATGTTCAGGTTATTAATTAAACTGAAGATTAGGGAAACAAAGGTATTTTATATACAGAGCACAAAAGGAATTATCTACTAACTATGCACATCTGGGGGTCATAGCTATTTAGTTGATTTAGTTATCAAATTCATCTTTTGATAATTACGTACAATATCTCCCCTTGAACATAATCACTTGATAAACACTGCAACATTTTACTAATGAATGTGGCTAAAAGTTATAATTTAATTAAATTATATCTATTTTTAAGCATATGTTTTAGAATACAATTATTTCTTTAAAGAGACCTCAAAGAATGTAGTTTTTAGATTATTTTTTCCTATTAAACCATCTTTGCCAATTAGAAATTTGTGAAGGTAAAAACAATGTGGTCATTCTTATTCCATGTGCTCTCCTAATATACTGATGGTAAGACCTACTATGGATTAATTACCTACACTGAGACAGCATTTGATTAGTCTGATACTTTGGCCATTATCAGCAGGAAGCAAAAGAAACACTGGATATCCTGAGAAGTTCTTATATAACTAGGTTAAGCGTAGACCTAAATTTGACCTAAATATTTACCTTGGGGCTTAAATCATCTTAGAAGTTTGAAGAATGACTTTGTGGGTTTCCTGATTTATATTTCCACCTGCTACCTTTCCAATATTTCTTTAATCTTTAATTTTCTAAACCTGTTGTAAGAAGAAATTGAAAGAACATTGCCTGGATATTCCCAATGGCAGTAAACAGAAGAAAAACAAAATCCATTCCAGAAATGTCTTGTTTGAACTTAGGCATTTTCTGACATTTTATTATCCATATGGACTATTTCTAGGCATCCTGAAACTTCAACTTAAAGTATCCTTAGTTAATGTATTTTCATATTTCACAATTTCATATGAGGAAAAAAGTCAATAGAAGCAAATACTCAAATTTAGATTTGTATTTTTCACTAGGATATGCTCCATAGTTATAATCATTGTGATAAATACATATATATATTCATATAAATTATGAATACAAATAGTTTCCCAGAGATGCTGAGAATATATTATTCTCTAATTTTCTCTGTCTAATAGATATCTGAAAACAGAAGATAACTCTAAGTAATCAATTAGATGCATCATTTGTATTGTCAAGAACTGTTTTTTGATTTGGTTTTCTTTTCCGTCTTAAATGAGGTTTGTGTAATGCAGTGCTATAAAAGCTTCTTCTAAATAAAAGATAATATACATTTCCTGTCTGGGAGCTAACTTTATTTGCTATGAGAAGAACTGCCATGAGTTAATAAAGTCAAGGAAGCTACCATAATGACTGTCCCCCAGAATAAAAGTAACACCAAAACCCTAATTTGTCTAATGTGTTAGCAGTTATTCCTTTTATATAGTCATTAACCAAATTTAGTCTGTAGCCCAAACAAATATCATCATGTTTTTTCACCACATTAGATGTTTAATATAATTTTAAATAAACTAATTTAAAATGTAACTGAAAGACTGCAGGCAGGTTATTAAGGATGATAAAAGACCAGTTCTAAAAGAACATCTGTTGTAAAAAATTAAAAGATCCATTAAGGAATATAAGAAATTATGTAATTAAGTCTTCTGAATCTATTCAGAACAATGGCAACTATCTCTAAACGATCCAAGGAAAATTCAAAGACTCCAATTAATAAATTATTTCATTCTCTTGAACTGTACATCTTGTGTGAGTATCCCTTAGAGAGTTTGTAGGCAAATCTACCCATATCCTCATTTAAAGGAAGATATATTTGTGAAGCCATCTTCTCTAGCTAGTTTCAATAACTTACATCATGAAAGAAGAAAGCACAGTTTTCTTCTGTTTCATCAAAAATATTAATAAAGCATAATACAGAGCTTTATAAAATCTATTTAAAAAGTTCACCCATCTTGCTTTATGTAATTCATTTGAGGAAGCATTTTCTGCCTAGTTGAAAACCTGACCAACATACAGCATATCTACATATGAAATATAGTGGTATGAGGAAAGTACTTTCTTTTCGCTTTATCATTGTTGGGAAAATTTTTTAAAAAATATGAATTATTATCTTGTCAAATAGCAACTTTCTACTTTATACTGAATCACTGTCTGAACCAAACCCTTAAGAAATGGAAAATAAGATTTTTTTTTCAGAATAGTTGAAAGAGTAAAGAATAATCCAGTATCTTTAAAAAGCATAATCAATCCAAATCAATTACATTTAAGTCAGCTTAGTGATTGTCCTTTTTTACCCTCTCTTTCACTAACTCACCTATAAAGGGCAATGTCTTTCTGATGAACAAAGCAAAATAAAAACATTCAAATTATTAAAGAAAATTTCTAACAAGAGAAGGGGAAAAAGTGAAACAGTGAGAGAGTTTATTTTCTTGGGCTCCAAAATCACTGCAGATGGTGACTGCAGCCAAGAAATTAAAAGAGACTTGCTCCTTGGAAGGAAAACTATAACAAACATAGATAGCATATTAAAAAGCAAAGACATCACTTTGCCAACAGAAGTCTTTATACTCTACGTTATGGTCTTTTTAGCAGTCATGTATGAATGTGAGAGCTGGACCAGAAAGAAGGCCGAGCAGCAAAGAATGGATGCTTTTGAACTGTGGTGTTGGAGAAGACTCTTGGGAGTCCCTTGGACAGAAAAGGGATCAAACCAGACAATCTTAAAGGAACTCTTCCCTGAATATTCTTTGGAAGGACTAATGCTGAAGCTGAAGCTCCAATATTTTGGCCACCTAATATGAAGAGCCAACTCATTGGAAAAGATCTTGATGCTGGGAAAGATTGAAGGTAAAAGGAGAAGGAGGTGGCAGAGGATGAGATGTTTAGATAGTAACACTGACTCAAAGGAGTTTGAGCAAACTCCTGGAGATAGTGAAGGACTGGGAAGCACACAGTCCATGGAGCAGCAAAGAGCTCACATCTTAGTGACTAAACAATATTTCTAACAATGAATGAATTGTCCTAATGAATGTTGTAATAAAATAAAAGATTAGTAAAATGTAAATTTTTTTATTGCTTTTACTTCGTTGTTTTCTTCACTTTACTACATATAACACACATGAAATTGACATCTAATACATATTATACTATGATGTCAGGCTATATGTTTGGTAATGAGCAGTGTTTCTTTTTTCTTAATTTAAGAAGAAAAATGACTTGCTNCAATGAATGAACTGTCCTAATGAATGTTGTAATAAAATAAAAGATTAGTAAAATGTAAATTTTTTATTGCTTTTACTTCGTTGTTTTCTTCACTTTACTACCTATAACACACATAAAATTGACATCTAATACATATTATATTATGATGTCAGGCTATATGTTTGGTAATGAGCAGTGTTTCTTTTTTCTTAATTTAAGAAGAAAAATGACTTGCTAGGAAAAGTCCTACAACTAAATCTCGTATAGAAATATAAATGCTGAAATTCCTCAGTAAAATACTACATCTTAAATAATATTAGACTAATATTATATTAAAAAACAATAATTGTATCTAAAGAGCATTATTACATAAATATTTTATTAGATAAACATCATAATGTCTAATAAATTATATAACAAAAATATATTATCATGCCAGTAGGTAACAAAAAGGCATTTGACATAATTCATATTGAAACATGTTTTTAGAAAAACTTTGAATTAGCAATAGTGTTTAGCATAGTCAAGAGTGATGATAAGAGACCAAAAATAAGCTTTATAACCCCAAAACAGAAATAACAGAGGCATTCTCGTTAATATCAAGGTCAAAACAGAGATGTGAAGTATCACAATCAGTGATGCCTATCATTCTAGATGTACTAACCAGTACAATAAGAGAGGTAAAATAAGTAAGAGATAAATATAATGAAGGCAGAGACACAATCACTTTTATTATTAGACATGAATATTTATTTTTTCACGCTGACATTCTATTAGAAACAGTTGGATAGTCAATAAAAGTGATGCTTACAAAATCCTTATTTGAAAAATATTAATAAATTCCAAATACACCTACAATAATAATCTTAAATATTATAGGAAAAGAATCCCATTAATAACATAAACAAACATAAACTGCTCAAAATATACTCAATGAGAATTGTCTAGAACTACATTAAAAACTGGAGTTCATGTGTGGAGAGCCCCCCCATGAGCTGAATAACAAAATTTTAAATCACTGCCCAAGACACAGCATTTTTTCCAATTTGATGTGTGAATTCAGCCTATTTCTAAAGAAAGTCCCAATTTATTTTAGAGGTGGGAAAAAGTGAAAGCAGTGATAGATTTTATTTTCTTGGGCCCCAAAATCACTGTGGATGGTGACTGCAGCCATGAAATTAAAAGGCACTTGCTCCTTGGAAGCGAAGCTATGACAAACCTAGACAGCACATTAAAAAGCAGAGATATCACCTTGCTGACAAGGTGTCCATATAGCCAAAGTTATGGTTTTTCCAGTAGTCAAGTACAGATGTGAGGGTTGGACCGTCCAGAAGGCTGAGTGTCAAAAGAATTGATGTTTCTAATTGTGGTGTTGGAGAAAACTCTTGAGAGTATCTTGGACAGCAGAGAGATCACACCAGTCAATCCTAAAGGAAATCAACCTTGAATATTCATTCACTCTCTCAGTGTGAACAGGACAAAATGGACAACATATACTCATCAGATGTGACTAAAACTAAAGGGTTTATTGACAGTGTATATGTTAGTCATTCAGTCCTGTCTGATTCTTTGCAATCCCATGGACTGTAGCCTGCAAGGCTTCTCCATCCATGGGATTTTCCATGGGCTATTGCTAAAGCTGAAGCTCCAATATCTTGGCTACCTGATGTGAAGAGCTGACTCATTGGAAACGACCCCAAAGCTGGGAAAGACTGAAGGTAAAAGAAGAAGGTGGCAGAGGATGAGGTGGTTAGATAGAATCACTGACTCAATGGACATGAATTTGAGCAAATTCCAGGAGATAGTGAAGCGCAGGGGAGCCTGATGTGCTGCAGTCATGGGGCAGCAACGAGTCAGATACAACTTAGTAACTGAACAACAACAATCTAAATGTACAAGAATAAAGTTAAGGATATTTTGAAAACAGTATAAACAGTGGCGACTTTTTCTACCAGAGTTTAACATACATTACACAACTCCAATATTTAAAACTGTGTTGTACTAGCACAAAAAAATGTAAAGTCAGAGCAGTGGAATAGAAAATTCATTAACAGATCCAGAAAATGTAACATTGGAGTATATGATTTAAATGGCTTTCAAATCACTGAAACAGATGATGACTTTTTCTATAAACAATGTTGGATGCTGGCTATACATAAATTAACAAGTTAGGTGTCTACCATGTATCTTACAATATAAAATAATGAATTCAACATTTTCTTGTAAAAGAATAAAATCATGATTAAGTTACAAGAAAACATATTTCTTAAAAATTGTGAGATATAGTATATCTGTTTTAGTCTAGTTTAAAACTTACGTTCTAGTTTAACTCTCTCAGTGTGAACAGGACAAAATAGACAACATATACTCGTCAGATGTGACTAAAACTAAAGGGTTTATTGACAGTGTGTATGTTAGTCATTCAGTCCTGTCTGATTCTTTGCAATCTCATGAACTGTATAGCCTGCAAGGCTTCTCCATCCATGGGATTTTCCAGGTAAGAACACTGGAGTGGGTTGCCATTTTCTTCTCCAGANTTTATTTTTTCACGCTGACATTCTATTAGAAACAGTTGGATAGTCAATAAAAGTGATGCTTACAAAATCCTTATTTGAAAAATATTAATAAATTCCAAATACACCTACAATAATAATCTTAAATATTATAGGAAAAGAATCCCATTAATAACATAAACAAACATAAACTGCTCAAAATATACTCAATGAGAATTGTCTAGAACTACATTAAAAACTGGAGTTCATGTGTGGAGAGCCCCCCCATGAGCTGAATAACAAAATTTTAAATCGCTGCCCAGGACACAGCATTTTTTCCAATTTGATGTGTGAATTCAGCCTATTTCTAAAGAAAGTCCCAATTTATTTTAGAGGTGGGGAAAAGTGGAAGCAGTGATAGATTTTATTTTCTTGGGCCCCAAAATCACTGTGGATGGTGACTGCAGCCATGAAATTAAAAGGCACTTGCTCCTTGGAAGCGAAGCTATGACAAACCTAGACAGCACATTAAAAAGCAGAGATATCACCTTGCTGACAAGGTGTCCATATAGCCAAAGTTATGGTTTTTCCAGTAGTCAAGTACAGATGTGAGGGTTGGACCGTCCAGAAGGCTGAGTGTCAAAAGAATTGATGTTTCTAATTGTGGTGTTGGAGAAAACTCTTGAGAGTATCTTGGACAGCAGAGAGATCACACCAGTCAATCCTAAAGGAAATCAACCTTGAATATTCATTCACTCTCTCAGTGTGAACAGGACAAAATGGACAACATATACTCATCAGATGTGACTAAAACTAAAGGGTTTATTGACAGTGTATATGTTAGTCATTCAGTCCTGTCTGATTCTTTGCAATCCCATGGACTGTAGCCTGCAAGGCTTCTCCATCCATGGGATTTTCCATGGGCTATTGCTAAAGCTGAAGCTCCAATATCTTGGCTACCTGATGTGAAGAGCTGACTCATTGGAAACGACCCCAAAGCTGGGAAAGACTGAAGGTAAAAGAAGAAGGTGGCAGAGGATGAGGTGGTTAGATAGAATCACTGACTCAATGGACATGAATTTGAGCAAATTCCAGGAGATAGTGAAGCGCAGGGGAGCCTGATGTGCTGCAGTCATGGGACAGCAACGAGTCAGATACAACTTAGTAACTGAACAACAACAATCTAAATGTACAAGAATAAAGTTAAGGATATTTTGAAAACAGTATAAACAGTGGCGACTTTTTCTACCAGAGTTTAACATACATTACACAACTCCAATATTTAAAACTGTGTTGTACTAGCACAAAAAAATGTAAAGTCAGAGCAGTGGAATAGAAAATTCATTAACAGATCCAGAAAATGTAACATTGGAGTATATGATTTAAATGGCTTTCAAATCACTGAAACAGATGATGACTTTTTCTATAAACAATGTTGGATGCTGGCTATACATAAATTAACAAGTTAGGTGTCTACCATGTATCTTACAATATAAAATAATGAATTCAACATTTTCTTGTAAAAGAATAAAATCATGATTAAGTTACAAGAAAACATATTTCTTAAAAATTGTGAGATATAGTATATCTGTTTTAGTCTAGTTTAAAACTTACGTTCTAGTTGAACTCTCTCAGTGTGAACAGGACAAAATAGACAACATATACTCGTCAGATGTGACTAAAACTAAAGGGTTTATTGACAGTGTGTATGTTAGTCATTCAGTCCTGTCTGATTCTTTGCAATCTCATGAACTGTATAGCCTGCAAGGCTTCTCCATCCATGGGATTTTCCAGGTAAGAACACTGGAGTGGGTTGCCATTTTCTTCTCCAGAGGATCTTCCCAACCCACGGATAGCACCCAGGTCTCCGGCACTGCAGGCAGACTCTTTACCATCTGAGCCACCAGGGAAGCCCCATTCAAACATAACATTCATCTTAATTCAAACAATTGTGCTACAATAAATTAACATCATTTGACTTATAACTTGGGGCATTCAGATTCCAAATAAGTTAGTTGATAGTTTGAAGTACAAAAAGAAAAGTTTCATTGAAAGGTTAATATTTTTGGAGAACCCAGACCTTCCACAAAATAATTTCTACAGGACTATCAATACACATTCCTAAGCATCCCCCTGGAGAAGGAAATGGCAACCCACTCCTGTATTCTTGCCTAGAGAATCCCATGGACAGAGGAGCCTGGTGGGCTGCTGTCCATAGGGTTGCACAGAGTTGGATATGACTGAAGCAACTTAGCATGCATGTATGCACTGGAGAAGGAAATGGCAACCCATTCCAGTATTCTTGCCTAGAGAATCCCAGGGACAGAGGAGCCTGGTGAGCTGCCGTCTATGGGGTCTTACAGAGTGGGACACAACTGAATTGACTTAGCAGCAGCAGCAGCAGCAAGCATCACACAGTGACAGAAAGTATAGAGAAACATCTTTATGGATGTAACCTCATAATTTGTTTATATTACAGCAAGAAGCAACATACATGAAAGAATGAACTGTAGAAATAAATGTATAAAATATTTTCCAGACAAAGGATTGATGTACCTAGTCTAAAAGAGATTCTTAACAAATCAACAGGAAATATGGGGATGCTCCAAAAGAAAAATAGGCAAAGTAATGAACAAGCAATCTGCAAAAGAATACAACTGCCTAATTAGTATATAAAATATTTAAGCCCAGGAATCAAAGACATGCAAACTAAAATAATAAAGTAAATTTTACCTTGGCTATTGATGAAGATGAAAAAATAATAATACTCAATTTTGGTAAATGTATAGGAAGAGAGGTAAACTTATCCACTACTACTGTATGGGTGACTAGAAAGGATAATTTGATAATATCTAACCAGAATCTTAAAAACAGCAATTACATGGCAAAGAATCTTTCCTGAGAAAATAGTTGAGCAAGTAAACAGATTGTTGTCATCATCTTCATCCACAAAGGATATCATGTTATTACCAAGATTCAGATGAATTATTTATTTTTTCAGAATAAAAAGCTATTTAGTATTGTAAAGACCCTGTCCTCACAGTACACCCAAATCAAGAAAACGCAAAGATTCTTTTTTTTTTTTTGGATGACACCCACAATTCACATGATATAATCAAAAGAACAAAGACAGAGACAGAATAAAAGAGACAGATGGAGGCAATGTGAGTCCCATTCATGCACCTGCAGGGAAATGGGTTCTCTGAAACACTGAAAAGCTGGAGGCACAAGCAGGGACACCTGGGCACTAACTCTCTTTCTTTCCCTGGATGAGAAAGAAGCCCTGCTAATGCTAAATTCAATTCAAGAATGAGAAGAGCCAAATATTTTAATATAATATACCTTTAACAGAAGTGCCAGGTTGTTAATGTCAGGTTCTTCCAGAAGGCTGAGGTAAGCTCTGGGTACAGAAGACTTGTGACTTAGCACAAATTGAACCTTTTCACACATCGAACATCGCTACTCAGGATGGGTAATATCAATAGCAGTTCTGTGATTTGTTTGGAAACCAAGGGGCCAGGAATAGAGGAAAATAATAGAATGGGAAAGAGTAGAGATCTCTTCAACAAAATTAGAGATACCAAGGGAACATTTCATGCAAAGATAGGCTCAATAAAGGACAGAAATGGTAGCGACCTAACAGAAGCAGAAGATATTAACAAGAGGTGGCAAGAAAACACAGAAGAACTGTACAAAAAAAATATCTTCATGACCAAGACAATCACAGTGGTGTAATCACTCACCTAGAGCCAGACATCCTGGAATGTGAAGTCAAGTGAGCCTTAGGAAGCATCACTATGAACAAAGCTAGTGGAGGGGAAGGAATTCCAGTTGAGCTATTTCAGATCCTAAGAGATGATGCTGTGAAAGTGCTACACTCAAATTTGGGAAACTTTGGTGCCAGCAAATTTGGGAAACTCAGCAGTGGTGACAAGACTGGAAAAGGTCAGTTTTCATTCCAGTCCCTAAGAAAAGCAATGTCAAAGAATGTTCAAACTACTGCACAATTGCACTCATCTCACATGCTAGCAAAGTAATGCTCAAAATTCTCCAAGCCAGGCTTCAGTAATATGTGAACCATGAAATTCCAGATGTTCAAGCTGGTTTTAAAAAAGGCAGAGGAACCAGAGATCAAATTGCCAACATCTGCCAGATCATTGGAAAAAGCAAGAGAGTTCCAGAAAAACATCTATTTCTGCTTTACTGACTATGCCAAAGCCTTTGACTGTGTGGATCACAATAAACCGTGAAAAATTCTGAAAGAGATGGGAATACCAGACCACCTGACCTGCCTCTTGAGAAATCTGTATGCAGGTCAGGAAGCAACAGTTAGAACTGGACATGGAACAACAGACTGGTTCCAAATAGGAAAAGGAGTACGTCAAGGCTGTATATTGTCACCCTGCTTATTTAACTTNGAAAAAGCAAGAGAGTTCCAGAAAAACATCTATTTCTGCTTTATTGACTATGCCAAAGCCTTTGACTGTGTGGATCACAATAAACTGTGGAAAATTCTGAAAGAGATGGGAATACCAGACCACCTGACCTGCCTCTTGAGAAATCTGTATGCAGGTCAGGAAGCAACAGTTAGAACTGGACATGGAATAATAGACTGGTTCCAAATCAGGAAAGGAGTACGTCAAGGCTGCATATTGTCACTGTGCTTATTTAACTTATATGCAGAGTACATCATGCGAAATGCTGGGCTGAATAAAGCACAAGCTGGAATCAAGATTGCCAGAAGAAATATCAATACCCTCAGATATACAGATGACATCACCCTTACAGCAGAATGTGAAGAAGAACTAAAAAGCCTCTTGATTAAAGTGAAAACAGAGAGTGAAAAAACTGGCTTAAAGCTCAACATTCAGAAAACTAAGATCATGGCATCCAGTCCCATCACTTCATGGCAAATAGATGGGGAAACAGTGGAAACAGTGTCAGACTTTATTTTTTGGAGCTCCAAAATCACTGCAGATGGTGACTGCAACCATAAAATTAAAAGATGCTTAGTCCTTGGAAGGAACGTTATGACCAAGCTAGATAGCACATTAAAAAGCAGAGACATTACTTTGCCAGCGAAAGTCCATGTAGTCAAGGCTCTGGTTTCTCCACTTGTCACATATGGATATGATATTTGGACTATAAAGAAAACTGAGCACCAAAGAATTGATGCTTTTGAACTGTGGTGTTGGAGAAGACTCTTGAGAGTCCTTTGGACTGCAAGGATATCCAACCAGTCCATCCTAAAGGAGATTAGTCCTGGGTGTTCACTGGAAGGACTGATGTTGAAGCTGAAACTCCAATACTGTGGCCACCTGATGAGAAGAGCTGACTCATTTGAAAAGACCTGATGCTGGGAAAGATTGAGGACCAGAGGAGAAAGGGATGACAGAGGATGAGATGGTTGAATGGCATCACTGACTCAGTGGACATGAGTTTGAGTAAACTCTGCAAGTTGGTGACAGATAGGGAGGCCTGGCGTGCTGCAGTTCATGGGGTCACAAAGAATCGGACATGATTGAGCGACTGAACTGAACTGAAGGGACCAAGAAGGTCTTCACCAAAATATTATGGGTTAAATTGGCAACAGGCTCTGTGGGCAAAGAATCCACCTGTAATGCAGGAAACACAGGTGATGACACGTTAAATCCCTGGATTGGGAAGATCCCCAGGGTTAGGAAATGGCAACCCATTCCAGTATTCTTGCTTGGAAAATTCCATTTACAGAGGATCCTGGTGGGCTATATGGTCCAGAGGTTTGCAGAGTTGGACACAACTGAGTGCACACAAACACAACCAGATTTACTTGTGTGAATGTATGGGACTATATTATGAGCTCTTCTCACAAACTGGAAATGTGCAACCTTACAGCTATACACCTATTGAAATTTTCAGCTACTTAAACTGTATAAATATAACCCTCCAAAATATGGATCAAAAATGTCCTAGATTTTGTAAATATAACCTGCTGAACCAAGCAAAAGAGTTTCTGTGTTTGATATGTTCAATTCACCCTGTAATTTGGCCACAGTCCAAATTATGTGTGTCAACATTATGATTCTATAATTGCAATCTAGATGTTCCTGGTGGTTTAGCAGTAAAGAACTGCCTGCAATGCAGGAGATATGGTTTCAATCTCTGGGTCAGAACTCCCTGGAGAAGGAAATGGCAACCCACTCCAGTATTCTTGCCTAGGAAATTCCATAGACAGATGAGCCTGGCAGGCTTAGTGACAAAGCTACCCTTATATTTAGGGAGTAAAGTATCTTAAATAATTCTAAACTTTGCTACTATTTAGTCTCTGAGGTACCATAATGTCAAAATATCTTAACAGAAATGAAACAACGCAGTCTGCCACTATTTGAAACCAACATGCTCATATTTCTAAATATGCAAAGGTGTGTCTGATTGGAAAATGTTTTTATTACAGTAATGCTGTCAAGTTTCTTAGAGATTCAGAATTATGTCCCCAACTTAGTGTACCACTTCAATAATATATAATCTTGATCATTTTCTTTCTAAAGAGGACTACTCATTATTTAATGCTAAATACACACTGTTCAATTTTCTTATTCCTTTCTTGGCCAATGGCCAAACTTACGAAAAGTCGTTCCCAACGTCCATTAATTTCTCCATGTATTCAGGAAATGTTTACTGAACAGTACTTAGCTAAGCACTGAACCAAGACGTAAGAATATAAAGTTGAATAAGCCATGACTCCTGCCCTCAAGAAAATTATAGTCTAGGTAGAGTCAGACAAGTAAATTAGCAATTCAACCACAGTATGGTTTTATCTACTGATTTGGGGCATGGAGGAGGAGCATGGAAACCAATCTAATGCTAATGATGATGGGCTCAAGTCAGGGAAATCTTTCTAGAGGTGACCTTTGAACTGAGCTGGGAAACAGGATGAGGAAAGGGTGACATATCAAAGACAGGAGAGAGAATTTTTGAGAAAATGGCAATGACATATGAATCATTACAGAGATGTGACATAGTATAATTCATTACAGAAATAAAAGGTCCAGTATAGCCAGAGTAAAGGGCACATGTGGTAGAAGGAAAATCAAAACATTTTCAGGAAGAATGCAATGTGCTGCCAAGGTTTGGGGACATAATACTGAACGCTACAGGGAGCCGTTGCATGACTTTAAGCACGAGGAAAACATGATGAGATAAGTGCTTTGAAAGCAAGCCCTGTGGCTGTTGTATGGAGGACACACTGAAAGGAGAGCCAGCTAGAGAGAGGGAAATTGGATGTTGTTGCAATAATCCAGGCAAGAAATCTTAACAGCTTCAGTTAAGGTGGGAGAGATATGGTAGAGAGAATCAATTTAGAATGTATTTCAGAACTGGTGAAACAGTGCCTATGTAGGGAAAGGAGTCTACACTGGGTCTAGATTTCTGATTTGGAGTGTCATGTGGATGCTGTTTAACTCAATAAAATGAGAAATTAAAGTGAAATAATAGGTTTGAAATTTGTGTGTGCGCTAAGTTTCTTCATTTGTGTCTGACTCCTTGCAACCCTAGGGACTGTAGCCTGCCATGCTCCTCTGTCCACAGGATTCTCCAGGCAAGAATACCAGAGTGGACTGTCATTTCCTTCTTCAGGTAATCTTCCTGACCCAGGGATGGAACCCAAGTCTCTTATATCTCCTGCTTTGGCAGGCAGGTTCTTTACCATTAGTACCACTAATGTTGGAAGTGAGAGATGATAAACTTAATTTTGAACCTGATGAGTTCCAAATCCAAGTGGATTCATGCAGAATACAGCTTGATAACTGAAAGGTCTAGGTCTGAGATACACAACTGAGCTGTATTAGAAGAAAGANTGGCAGGCAGGTTCTTTACCATTAGTACCACTAATGTTGGAAGTGAGAGATGATAAACTTAATTTTGAACCTGATGAGTTCCAAATCCAAGTGGATTCATGCAGAATACAGCTTGATAACTGAAAGGTCTAGGTCTGAGATACACAACTGAGCTGTATTAGAAGAAAGAGCTGAAGTCATGGGAGTGATCAAAGGTTTGGGTGCAGGAGCAGAAGATGGGATGTTATTTAGAAAGAAGAACAGAGGTAGCAGCATGGAACCATGGGAAACTAAGTATAAAGGGGAGCAGTAAGCAAGCTGCAAATACTTAATTACTAGGAGGCAGATGAAGAGGAGGAGGAGAGGTCTAAAAGAGAAGAGATCTAAAGAGTCGAATGAAGAAGGACTCCACGAAGGTAAAGCATTTCAGATGCTTCAAAGAGGTCATTCAGGATGAACAAGACAAATTGCCAGGGCCTTCAGCAATGTGGAAATCAGAGTTGAAGGAAATAATGGGAGGAGGAAAAAGGAAAAGAGAAGTAATCAAGCTCAGAAGGCTATGGAGGGATATGGGTACTGGGGACCAATTTTCCTAATAGTTTATCCAAGGGAAAAAAAAAAAAAACAATAACACGATATCAACCACTAATTTAAAATATACAGTCATTAGCACATCTAATTCTTCCACAATGCATGCTTTCACAATATCCATTTCAAACAGAAATGATGACTTTTGTAAAAGGTTTTAATAGAATAGAAGATAAACTTTTTTTTCCCTTTCTACTCTGATGCCAAATTTTTAAATAAATAGCATCAACAGCAGGAGCAGCAGGTGGGAATGAGAATGAATCACCTTGAATCTTCTTTCCAAAGTCATTCAAAATCATGTTTTGTACAAACACATGCCATTAACACAAAACAAAATTTATCCCTCCAGAGTGTAAATAAATATGTAATATCCACTTCATTGCACCTTATACTTGTTTTAAGATCATGGTGTTCTGTTCAGTCACCTAATATTTAACACTAGTATTTTTGATTCATTTTTCCAAACTTTTTCCTACTAAAATCTTCTCTCACTATTCCCTTGCAGACCAGTAATTCTCCCATAACCCCTTTGTATAAATATTTTTAGTTCTTACTAATGTTTGTTTCTAATTCCAATGTTATATCAGCTATAAATATTTAATAATTATGGTGACTTACGTTTATATAACATGGTTCACCCTGAGAGATCCCAAAGCACCTTTCCAAACTATACACTACTCATAGGAGTAAATGCCAGGCAACATTAAGGATGATGAAAACAACCAGTCACACAAGTAACACGCTGTTTACCTAGCTCCTGAACAATAAAGATGCTTCAAGCAACTTGCGCTAATATCAGTCACAGGAGATGCTTCACTGAACACTATGCCACAAGCCGATATGATCTCTGTTAACATGGGCCATTTTTTATGCACTGGTATGTAACTCCTATTGAGTCAAACAGAATTAGTTTTGCCAAAAAGATCAATGGTCATTTAAAAATGCTTGAATAATCAAAATGCTTGAATAAAATGCAAGTATTTTATGCATACTTTAAAAAAAACAACTTTCTTTCTTAAATTAAGCTTTTACTGCTAAACAGGAACTCTGTGCTAATGGTTAACACAAAATTTGGCCCTCAAATTATAAATCTCAATCAAATAAGCATTCCTTCCATGACCTTGCAGAAATTATTTACACTACTTCTTTGTTTCATAGGTTTGTAAGAAAAACTCTTACTCTTTTTGACTTGAACTCAACAATTCTTGATTTTAAAGACCATGAAAGTGTGCTGAAAGATTCCTCCAGTCACAGATAATGTTTATAGAGGAGCTTTANGCAATGAAACTGGCCCAATAAAGGATTTGTAAACACTGCTTTCTCATTTTTAACCTCATCCGCAGGTACATTGGCAGGTGAAAACATAAAGCCTGAATGTGCTCAGAAACCCATATACCATCAGAGAGACTGAGAAAACAAGGAAGGAGAGTTGGAAGGCATGTTTCAAGACTGCAAAATAATCCTAAAAGAGAGTCCTTTGGTTTCCTTTGATTTAGGATTTTAAGATGATCTAGGTGAAAAGAGGATGAAGGATCCTCAAAAAATTAAAAATAGCACTAGCAAGTGATCCAGCAAGTCCACTGCTGGGTATATAGCTGAAGGAAATAAAAGCGCTGTCTCAAGAGATACTGTACCCCGATGTTCACCGCCACAATATTTGCAATAGCCAAGACACAAAAACCTAAGTGTCTACTCATGGAAGACAGGAGAGAGAAAATGCGGTATGTATACATACAATGGAATATTGTTCAGCCTTAAATCTGAGATTCTGCCATATATGACAACATNTGAAGGAAATAAAAGCGCTGTCTCAAGAGATACTGTACCCCGATGTTCACCGCCACAATATTTGCAATAGCCAAGACACAAAAACCTAAGTGTCTACTCATGGAAGACAGGAGAGAGAAAATGCGGTATGTATACATACAATGGAATATTGTTCAGCCTTAAATCTGAGATTCTGCCATATATGACAACATGGATGGAACTTGGTGCTAAGTAGAATAAGTCAGAAAGAAAAAAGACAAATAATGTATGCTCTCATCTTCCATGCAGAATCTAAAATAAGCACACAAACAAAATCATAGAGACAGAGTAGATTGGTGGTTGCTGTGCGGAGGGGAGACATAAGTGAAGGTGGTCAAAGGGTACAAGCTTCCAAACATAAAATGAGTAAGTTCTGGGGATGTGATGTATAGCAGGGTGACCGTAGTTGCATATATTGCTATATTGCATATTTTGAAAGCTGTTCTTCAAAGAGTAGATTTAAAAGATCTCAACACAGTCAAAACTATGTGAGACAACAGATAGGTTAACCTAATTGTGGTCATCATTTCGCTATATATATAAATATATATATATATATATATATATAATCATCATGCCATACACCCTTAAACTTATGTGATTCTATCACAATAATCTGATATTAAAAAAAAGACCTTTCAAAGATGAATCTCTGCTCCTTATCACAGCCTCCACCAAAACCACACATGCCACACCTTGAAAGACCACATTTGCCAGCTTCCTTTCCCACTGTGCCTACTGCCAACTGGCCATCAGTCAAACACACCAAGTATCTTGTTCCTCAGTACTTATACTCCTGCCCTTCTTTCTCCATGGAATGTAATCCACAAACCACTTCATCCAGCAAAATCTAACTCCCTCCCATACGATCTGACCAAATACTATTTCTTCTTTCCTTAAATTTCTCAGTCAGAATGTACTTTTCCCTCCACTGCTGCTGCTGCTGCTAAGTCGCTTCAGTCGTGTCCGATTCTGTGCGACCCCATAGATGGCAGCCCACTAGGCTCCTGTGTCCCTGGGATTCTCCAGGGAAGAATACTGGAGCGAGTTGCCATTTCCTTCTCCAATGCATGAAAGTGAAAGTGAAGTCGCTCAGTCGTGTCCGACTCCTAGTGACCCCGTGGACTGCAGCCCACCAGGCTCCTCCATCCATGGGATTTTCCAGGCAAGAGTACTCCTATAAAACAATCATCTGTGTTTGCCATTATTATTAATTCTAGTCATTGATTCATTCTGATACATCTTTTTTTAGGGATTTTCTTTTATTTTTTTAAACTGGAGGATAACTGCTTTATAATGCTATGTTAGTTTCTGTTATACAATGACATGTATCTGCTCTCTCTGTATATATCCCCCTTTCGTCTTGAGCCTTCTTCCTACCCACCCCCATTGCCCCCTCTAGGTCATCACGGAGCACTGAGCTGGGCTCCCAGTGCTGTACAGCAGCTTCCCACTACCTACCTATTCTACACACAGTTGCATATATGTGTCAGTGCTACCCTCTCAATTTTCCCCACCTTCCCCTTTCCCTTCCCCTGGCTTCATGTCCACAAGTTGGTTCCTTATGTCTGAGTCTCCACTCCTGCCCTGAAAATACGTTTATCAGCACCATTTTTTTAGATTCCATATATATGTGTTGTTGTTTTTCAGTTGCTAAGTCATGTCTGACTCTTTGCGATCCAACGGGCTGCAGCAGGCCAGGCCTCCCTGTCTTTCACTATTTCCCGGAGTTTATATATTTGTTTTTCTCTTTCTGATGTACATCAATTTGTATGACAAACTCTAGGTTCAACTGTATCACTACAAATAACCCAATTTTGCTCCCTTTTGTGGCTGAGTAATATTCCACTGTATATATGTACCCCACCTTTGATATATGAATGTCTGGCAATTTATAAAAACTTGGCTTTCCACTAGATTTCAAGCTTTCTAATGGTAGTTTATCTTACATATCTTCAAAATTTCCCATAGAGGCTAAACTACCATCTTGCACATGGTAGGTACTCAAAACAAATTTGCTGGAATAATAGATGGGCACAGCAGATGCCATGGACATGGATAAAGCTCACAGCAAAATGTGTCTCAGTCACATGGTTCTCTGCCCTGATGCCTTTAATTCAGTATATGGAAGACACTAAAGAAAACTGTGCTCTGAAAAACAAAACATAAAGTCTTTAATACCTAAAAAAATAGACCAGTGCAAAACCAAGCCTGTGGCACGTGTAGTAAAATTTCAGTGAAAGGATGCAACTAATTGGCAGTGTAAGAAGTCATTCTCCCACATAAAGATATTATAGTTTAATGTACTGCAATGCAGATCCAATAAAACCTTTGCCATTTTCATCTTTAAATATTTGAAGACATGCAGGGTAATGTCCCAGGAACAGAAATTAATTTTTAGTTCATATGAGAGTAAAGTTATGCACTTTCATATCATACCCTACACTGACACTTTCGACAAGTTTTTAAAACGATCCTAAATTAGATTTCAATTATAATCTTAAAAAAAAGAAAGAGCGAGAGAGAAAGATACATGGCAAGCAGGGAGGTGGGGGGAGGAAGGAGGGAGTGAAAAAGATGAAAGGGAGGGAGGAAGGGAGGGGAATAAGGTACCTGGAGGGAGAAAGGGGAGGGGATCCAGCCATTGTCTAAGCATTTCCTCTATCTTGCTCTTCCTTAAAGAAATTACACCAAGTGGGGGACTGACATTTTCAAATGAAATAATATTTGAGCTGCTTCTGTAGTGGTGTAGTTTGCCTACCCATTTTCATAATAGTTTTATCTTCCTTCTTCATACGACAGTAATTATGAAGAAATATGATTCAGAAGAGTGGCTCTCGGGGTAGCCCACAGGGCCGTGATGTTCTCTTTCGGGGGATTCACCAGGTGAAAACTGTCTTCATAGCAATGTGAACATTGTAATTGCCTCTTCTATTGTGTTGGTATTTGCCCTGATGATAACGAAAGGTGACAGTGGGTAAAACTGCTAACCTCTTAGCATGAATAAGGCAGGGGAATGAAGGGTGTTAGAATATTCACAACTGCTACACAGTTGGAGTAAAAGAAAAATTTCTAGCTTCACTTTAGTACAGTCTTGATGAAGCAGTAAAATCTATTGGCTTTTAAAAGTTTGACTAGAGTAAAGATCTTAATATCCTGTGTGATGAAATGTAAAGTGCACATAAAGCACTTCTATTACAGACTGAAAAATGATGTTAGGCTCAGGGAAGGGTCAGAGGTAGCTTTTATAGGAGCATTTCATTTGTGAGCTGAACTAGCCATCTTTATATTAGCATATGCTTTTTATTTAAAAAGTCTACTGGCAGAGAAACCACAGTTATTAAGACTTCGGTGTATGGAAGATTTTTCTCAAAAAGGAATAAAGTAAGGGCTTCCCTGGTGGCTCAGTGATAAAGAATCTGCCTGCTGATGCAGGAGAAACAGATTTGATCCCTGATCTGGGAAGATCCTATATGCCACACAGCAATTAAACCTGTGTGCCACAAATACTGAGCCTGTGCTCTAGAGATCAGGAGCCCCAACTACTGAAGCCTGAGTGCCTAAAGCCTGTGCTCCACTATAAGAGAAGCTACCACAGTGAGAAGCCTGCACGCCGCGAGGAAGAGCAGCCCTTGCTCACCACAATTAGAAAGTAACCTCTGCAAAAATGAAGACCTAGAACAGCCAAAAATACATAGAAAATTAAATTAAATTAAAAATATAAACTCGTTACTTAAACTAAAACAGAAATTTTGACCAATTATCAAATCTGAGCTTTTGAGTGAAAATTCGTATTTTGGAAAACTTACTTCCTCCACAAATGTAATCAGGCTTTTCTGATTACTGTTCTGATTATATTGGTGGTGATATTAATAACTGTAATGTTTTATTATTACAAAATGTTTCAACATTTGACATTCAAACAGACATAAAAACTCAATAAACCAATATTATCGAAAAATTTTAAAACCATCCATAAACATTTCATTCAAAAACCACAGACAACGGATTTTAAGTTTATTGCCAAAGTGTCAGTTTCTATATTGAAATTAGTTAGTCGCTCAGTCGTGTCCAACTCTGCGACCCCGTGGACCATAGCCCACCAGGCTCCTCTGTCCATGGGATTCTCGAGGCAAGAATACTGGAGTAGGTTGCCATTTCCTTCTCCAGGGGATCTTCCCGACCCAGGGATCAAACCCAGGTCTTCCGCATTGCAGACAGACGCTTTGACCTCTGAGCCACCAGGGAAGCCCTTATATTGAAATCAGCTTTTATGAAAAAAATATTTGCTAAATTTTGGTGTAGTATCAAAGATAATCTGAACATGCTACCAAAGTATTTTTCCCTGTCACTATACATCTGTGTGAAACCAGATTTCTTTTTAATATTCTACACCAATAGTTCATATTGCAATAGATTTAGTGCAAAAAAAATGATATGGCAAGCTACTTTTTATTAATCTACATATGAAAGAGATTTATAGAAGGTAAAAAATTACAACTCTTCTCATAGCTTTTCTTCTTTTACAATTTACTCATTTTCATTAAAATGTTCTTTATATCAACATGCAATTTGTTTATAATTTTTATTTTTAGATGAATTAATAAATGTTTTAAATTTTTATTATTTTAATTTAAAATATAGTTAATCAACAGGTATGATGCATAGAAATAAATGCATTGGGAAGTTCTTCATAATTTCTAGTGTATAATATCCTGGGACCAAAGTGTTTGAGAACTGCTGATTTAGAAAATACTATACGTTATGAATCTACATCAGTTCAGTTCAGTCGCTCAGTCATGTCCGACTCTTTGCGACCCCATGAATTGCATAATGCCAGGCCTCTCTGCCCATCACCATCTCCCGGAGTTCACTCAGACTCATGTTCATCGAGGCCATGATGCCATCCAGCCATCTCATCCTCGGTCGTCCCCTTCTCCTCCTGCCCCCAATCCCTCCCAGCATCAGAGTCTTTTCCAGTGAGTCAACTCTTCGCATGAGGTGGCCAAAGTACTGGAGCTTCAGCTTCAGCATCATTCCTTCCAAAGAAATTCCAGGGCCAGTCTCCTTCAGAATGGACTGGTTGGATCTCCTTGCAGTCCAAGGGACTCTCAAGAGTCTTCTCCAACACCACAGTTCAAAAGCATCAATTCTTCGGTGCTCAGCCTTCTTCACAGTCCAACTCTCACATCCATACATGGCCACAGAAAAAACCATAGCCTTGACTAGACGGACCTTAGGCAGCAAAGTAATGTCTCTGCTTTTGAATATACTATATTGGTACATAATTGATAGTAAAAAAGACAAATTTTCTGGCAGTGCTATTTTTCATTCTATTGGTTTGAAATTTTTCGCTATAAAGATTCAATTATCTATAAGTCATTTATACAACCACCATTTATTAGTCCCCATCATAGGCCTAGTGCAATGAGGAAAAACAAAACATAAGGCATGGGTTCTGTCATCACAACATTTACAGTTTCCATTATTATCTGTATGGTGATGTATCCATATATTTATTCCCATCTCCTTCTGCATTGAAACGTGTATGTGCCTTTGTGTGCCTTTGTGTGGGTGTGTACAGCTATCTCACAAATATCTTCCCTTGGATATTCCACAGAGACCTCGAAAAGGTCTAAAACTGAAATTATTCACTAAATTTCATATGCTCATTAACTGTAATTAATTACACCTTTATACTTCAGAGGTTTGTTCTCTAATATTAACACTAGACAAAAAAATTAATTAATAAAGATCTATTCTTTCTTTTGTAATGGCAAACCAAACTGTGGAATTTCATTACTTTTTGATTCCATTCCATAAGATAAACTCTGCTTATAAACCTATTGTCTCTAATTAATGATTATTGAATTTCTTCCTGTGAACTGAATTTTCACAAGATTGTTCCTCTTAGCCTGTGCTTTCTTCCTTCCAAACAGTAAATTAAATGTCACCCTCAAAATAAAGAGCAATTTAGAATACATTATATATATTCAGTATATATTCTACTTACTACTTCATTGTAGTTCATTAGCAACTCAGGGACAAAGAGCAACTTTATATCTTTTGAAAATTCTCTTATTATTTGCATACATTCATTTTTCTAAAGAAAGCTTAAAAAGCACTTTTTCTTCAAGTGGCAAAGGGGCATTTTTCATAAGATACTTCGAGTTTTAATGTAATTAATTAAAATAGATGAGGTACATATATTTTTTAACTCACCATAGAAAACCTCAAAAGGAAAATTTAGAATAATTGAGCCATACTTTTTAAAATATCTCCATCCCTGTAAATCAAACAAAAAAATAAAAACTAATCTTCAAAAAATGACTATATTGGTTATGAGGATGTTTATCAAAAGATATCATCATGAAAATAAAGAAGAAATATTTTTATAACAAAATATTACATATCTGTACACATATACAAATGCATATGTAAAATAAAGAACTTGTTTCTAGAATGAAGAAGGAACATTTACAACTCAATAACAATTCAAGTTTAAAATAAGTGAAAGATTTGAAGAGACAACCAAAGAAGATATAAAAATGGCAAATAAACATGTGTAAAAATGTACAAAAATGACTACTGATCAGAGAAATGCAGATTACAGCCACAGTGAGAAATCACTATATACTCACTAGTAATCCTGAATGTTCATTGGAAGAACTGAAGTTCCAATACTTTGGCCACCTGATGCAAAGAGCCAAGTAACTGGAAAAGACCCTGATGCTGGGAAAGATTGAAGACAAGAGGAGAAGGGGGCAACAGAGGATGAGATAGCTGGATGGCATCACTAACTCAGAGGACATGAGTTTGAGCAAACTCGGAGATGGTGAAGGACAGGTGAGCCTGGCAAGCTTACCTGTCCAGGGGGTCACAAAGAGTTAGACACAGCTTAGTGACTGAACAATAACAATAAATGGCTAAAATTAAGACAACTGACAATATTAAGTGTTGAAGAGGACAGGAGTAACTGGAACCATCATACATTGCTGTTAGGGATGCACAATGATACAGCTGCTTTAGAAAAGAAATTTGGCAGATTCCTGTAAAGTTAAACATATCCTCCCTACACAATCCACCAATCCCAGTCTTGAGTATTTATCCAAGAAAAGCAAAAATGTATGTCCTCACAAAAAGTTGAACTTGTATATTCCTAGAAGCTTAATTCATAATGGAAAAGGCTGAAAATTATCCAAATTCCATAACATGATGATATATTTATTAATAAAAGGCAGTGAACTACTTATAAACACAACATCATGGGTAAATTTCAAAAGCTTTATTTTAAGTGGAAAAAATACAGATACAAAAATTATAAGATGTATGATTTCATTCAAAGTAAGTTCTAAGAAAGCAAAAATATACTGACAAGAAAGGAATGGATTGGTTTCCAGGGAATGGTACTGTGAGAAAAGAGTTGACTGAAAAGAGGCAGGAAAAAACACTGAGGAGTCATGAAAATGTTCCAGACCATGATTGTGGTGGTGGCTATACAATTATATATATATTCCTAAAAAACACATCAAAGTGTACACTTGCTACTAGTTGGTTTTATTTTATATTTTACCTCAATGAAGCTCACAAAGTAAAAATTACTGGGCTGGCAAAAACTTTCATACCCATTCCTTAGCCTCAAGAAATCCGTGAGTATTCATATCCAAGATTCATACATGATTGTAATGAGATTTCAAAAGATTTATCTTGACTTCATGTTTGTTATGGGACTTCCCTGGTGGTTCAGTCATAAAGAATCTGCCTGCCAGTGCAGGCAGATGGGTTTGATCCATGGGTCAGGAAGATCCCTTGGAGAAGGAAATGGCAACCCACTCCAGTATTCTTGCCTAAAAAATCTCGGACAGAGGAGCCTGGCCAGCTATTGTCCATGGAGTGTCCGCAAAAAAGTCAGACATGACTTAACAACTAAATAGCAGTAGCAGCCTGTGCATTATATTCAAGGGCTTTCCATTCTTGGAAACAACTTTATTTCGGTTTTTGGTGCTGAGTTGCTATTTTCACTTTGTTTAATACTATCTGTGTAGTATTGTAGTGTCGGTAGCTCAACTGTATCCAACTCTTGGCCACCCCATGAGTCTCTGTATCCAGGCAAGAATACTGCAGTGGGTTGCCATTACCTTCTCTAAGGGATATTTCCAACCTGGGGATTGAACCCAAGTCTCCCACATTGCAGGCAGATTCTTTATCATTTGAGCTACAGGAATGTCACAGAGAACTATCCTGATCCATGAGTCCCAGTGTTCTATCAAAATTATAAAAGTTTCTTTGTTTTATCTTTTAGACACATGGTTTTTTCATGAAAAAGTTATTCCCTGCTTCTCCAATACCACTTATCATTAGAGGCGATGTACCTTAATTAACATCAGTTCAGTTCAGTTCAGTTGATCAGTCATGTCTGACTCTCTGGACCTGATGGACCACATCAGGCCCGGCCTCCCTGTCCATCACCAACTCCCAGAGTTTACTCAAACTCATCTTCACTGAGTAGGTGATGCCATCCAACTCTCCCATACTCTGTCATCCCCTTCTCCTCCTGCCCTCAATCTTTCCACACATCAGGGTCTTTTCAAATGGATCAGCTCTTTGCATCAGTTGGCCAAAGTATTGGAATGTAAGCTTTAAATCAGTTCTTCCAGTGAAAATCCTTTAGAATGGACTGGTTGGATCTCCTTGCAGTCCAAGGGACTCTCAAGAGTCTTCTCCAACACNCCAAGTCATGAAGCTTTCTTTGTACAATTCTTCTGTGTATTCTTGGCACCTCTTCTTAATACCTTCTGCATCTCTTAGGTCCCTACTGTCTCTGTCCTTTATCGAGCCCATCTTTGCATGAAATGTTCCCTTGATATCTCTAATTTTCTTGAAGAGATCTCTAGCCTTTTCCATTCTACTGTTTTCCTCTATTTCTTTGCA
The DNA here is from genome assembly GCA_006410615.1 of Neotragus moschatus. NCBI lineage: Eukaryota > Metazoa > Chordata > Mammalia > Artiodactyla > Bovidae > Neotragus > Neotragus moschatus. The sequence goes on along the minus strand of SJYA01000577.1, from coordinate 42,761 downwards.
CTTAACCTGAGGAAGGCTTTCTTTTCTCTCCTTGCTATTCATTGGAACTCTGCATTCAGATACTTATATCATTCTTTTTAACCTTTGCTTTTCACTTATCTTCTTCTCACAGCTATTTGTAAGGAATCCTCAGACAGCCATTTTGCTTTTTTGCATTTCTTTTTCGTAGGGATGGTCTTGATCCCTGTCTCCTGTACAAAGTCATGAACCTCCGTCCATAGTCCATCAGGCACTCTATCAGTTCTAGTCCCTTAAATCTATTTCTCACATCCACTGTATAATCGTTGGGGATTTCATTTAGGTCATACCTGAATGGTCTAGTCGTTTTCCCTACTTTCTTCAATTTAGGTCTGAATTTGACAGNTGATCCCTGTCTCCTGTACAAAGTCATGAACCTCCGTCCATAGTCCATCAGGCACTCTATCAGTTCTAGTCCCTTAAATCTATTTCTCACATCCACTGTATAATCGTTGGGGATTTCATTTAGGTCATACCTGAATGGTCTAGTCGTTTTCCCTACTTTCTTCAATTTAGGTCTGAATTTGACAGTAAGAAGTTCATGATCTGAGCCACAGTCAGCTCCAGGTCTTGTTTTTGCTGACTGTATAGAGCTTCTCCATCTTTGGCTGCAAAGAATATAATGAATCTGATTTCAGTGTTGACCATCTGGTGATGTCCATGTGTGGAGTCTTTTGTGTTGTGGAAGAAGGTGTTTGCTATGACCAGTGCATTCTCTCAACAGAACTCTATTAGCCTTTGCCCTGTTTCATTCCGTATTCCAAGGCCAAATCTGCCTGTTACTCTGGGTGTTTCTTGACTTCCTACTTTTGCATTCCAGTCCCCTATAATGCAAAGGACATCATTTTTGGGTATTAGTTCTAGAAGGTCTTGTAGGTTTTCATAGAACTGTTCAACTTCAGTTTCGTCAGCATTACTGGGCGGGGCATAGACTTGGATTACCAGGATACTGAGTGGTTTGCCTTGGAAACGAACAAAGATCATTCTGTCGTTTTTGAGATTGCATACAAGTACTGCATTTCGGACTCTTTTGTTGACTATGATGGCTACTCCATTTCTTCCAGGGGATTCTTGCCCACGGTAGTAGATATAATGATCATCTGAGTTAAATTCACCCATTCCAGTCCATTTTAGTTTGCTGATTCCTAGAATTTTGACGTTCACTCTTGCCATCTCCTGTTTGACCATTTCCAATTTGCCTTGATTCAGGAACCTAACATTCCAGGTTCCTATGCAATATTGCCCTTTACAGCATCAGACCTTGCTTCTATCACCAGTCACATCCACAGCTGAGTGTTGAAGTAATTGCCATAATCACCATAGTAATTAGGTATGCAACTTTGAGCTAAGGCTTCAAGATCTCAAACCCTGCTTCCAACACTTGACTAGGTAAGTGAACTAAACATTTTCTTCAGTCTCCTGATCTGCACAAATAAGGATAAAATTTGTTCCTACATCATCAGATTGTTTTCAGAATTCAATGTGATAATGCTTAGAAATATATAAGCAATGCTTCAAAATATACCTGGAACATCATAAGTACCCCAGAAATGTTAATGTTTGTATTGGCTTCATATTTTTCATGGAAATTCAAGAAACAAATGTGAATAAAGTGCCAAACTGAAATTTTAAAGAGAAGAGCTGTACTCAACTATAATTTCAAAACCCAACAGAAAAGCCAACCTCTGCTTTTCAGTGTTGCGTAGCTTTTTTATTTATTTTTTTGCTACTTTTGCATCCTTAATTTCCTGGGTTTTATTACAATGGACAGGGATAAATTAAAGATTATGTCTTAGGATGACATTTCTTCTATGTATTATAAACTTTTATTTCATGTGTTTGCATTACTTTATTGTACTTACGTACTTTATCGTATCCTAAATTCAAATTGCAACTCCTTAAAGGACTTGCTTTGGATATATGGTTTGGATAGGAAAACTAGGAATACCCAAGTCCTGTCTTGGTTTAATCAACCCTCCTATGGAGGCCTCCAAGGAAACATATACATAAAGAAGGCAAAAGAAAGTGCTTTATGATTTAATTTGATTATTAACTCTGTCCCTGGCCTCAAACTCCATAGGAACTTCACAAACCAGGGGAGACAATAGGCAGAGTTCCTTGCCTCTATGTTAGTTAAGGAAATGAACCAGGGAATTCCTGGTAGTCCAGGGATAGTCCAATACAGGGGAGGCGGGTTCGAATCTTGGTCAGAGAACTAACATGCAACGGGGAACTAAGCTCTTGTGCTGGCAACTATTGAGCCTGCACACCACAATGAAGACCCTGCACCTCAACTGAGACTTGACACTGCCAAATAAGTAAATACTAAAAAAAGAAAATGAACCAGTTACCCAAGCAAAACCCAGTTTGGGGCTGAACTAAGCCAGCATGCCTCAGACCTTCTCAGACTAAAACAGTGATCTTTGGACAGTGGCCACATGTGAGAAAGCATAGCCACAGTGCAAAAGCTAGATGGCCTGGCCTGTTTAGAGAGAGCACCCCAGCACCTAACTACTGCTTTTCCATCAGGGACCCACCAATGAAGAGCCATATTCACTAATTCTTAGCCAGAAGATGTCTCCTCCTAGGAATACAGTGAAGTGAAGTCATTCAGTCTTGTCCGACTCTTTGAGACCCCATGGACTGTAGCCTATCAGGCTCCTCTGTCCATGGGATTTTCCAGGCAAGAGTGCTAGAGTGGATTGCCATTTCCTTCTCCAGGGGATCTTCCTGACCCAGGAATAGAATCTGGGTCTCCTGCATTGCAGGCAGATGCTTTACCATCTGAGCCACCAAGGAATATAGTAGTCAAGCCTCAAATCTGACTCATTCAAGTCATTCTCTTCCTCCTTGAGGCTTGAAGAACACTCAGTGATAATACGGTGGAAAGTCTTTACTTTCCCTATAAGCCCACAGCAGTTGTTAAAATCTCTAAAAAGTAAAATGTGCGCCATGTGTAAAATAGATAGCTAGTGGGAATCTGCTACACAGTACAGGGAGTTCAGCTCATGCTCTGTGCTGTCCTAAAGGTGTTGGGATGGGGCGAGGAGGGGCTGAGAGGAAGGACTAAGAGGGAGAAAACATATACACACACATAGTTGATTCACTTTGTTGTACAGTAGAAACTAATACAACATTGTAAAGCAATTATACTTTTATAAAAAAGCTTTTTTTAAAAAAAATTTGACTAGTTATTATCTGATGTAGTTTGCTGTGATATACTTCTGCACAACTGCTATTATAATCTGGGAAATAACTGCAAGACAAAATATTTCTCCAGTGGTCAGTAGCATCATGTTCACAGTGTGAACGTCAAAGGACAGACTCACGGGAAGGACATGCTTGGACCATTAAGCCACTTGGGCTTCCATGGGTATCTCCAAAGTGTTTACACAATAATGTGCCATTTTGAGAATTTTAGAAAATACCATACTTTTTTTTAGCAAAAAAGACTGTGACTCCAGAGACAGAAGAGACACATTTAGCATGACAGTTACACCAATCCCTTTTCTGCCTTAAGGCTTTTGTACCAGTTTGTTCTTAGGCTCTGATCCTTCTCATAACTCAGGTCTCAGTTTAAACATCACTATCTTCATGATGATTTACCATCTCCCCTATGGTCCCATCCTCCCTCTTCCACAACATTCTATGTGCATGCTTGCTTAGTTGCTCAGCCATGTCCAGCTCATTTGTGACCCCATGGACTGTACCCTAGACAGCATATTAAAAAGCAGAGACATTACTTTGCCAACAAAGGTCCATCTAGTCAAAGCTATGGTTTTTCCAGTAGTCATGTATGGATGTGAGAGTTGGACTATAAAGAAAGCTGAGTGTTGAAGAATTGATGCTTTTGAACTATGGTTGGAGAAGACTCTTGAGAGTCCCTTGGACTGCAAGGAGATCCAACCAGTCTATCCTAAAGGAAATCAATCCTGAATATTCATTGGAAGGACTGATATTGAAGCTGAAACTCCAATACTTCAGCCAGCTGATGCAAAGAGCTGACTCATTTGAAAAGACCCTGATGCTGGGAAAAATTGAAGGTGGGAGAAGGGGATAACAAAGGATGAGCTGGTTGGATGGCATCACTGACTCGATGGACATAAGTCTGAGTAAACACCAGGAATTGGTGATGGACAGGGAGGCCTGGTGTGCTGCAGTCCATGGGGCTGCAAAGAGTTGGACACAACTGAGCAACTGAACTGAACTGGACTGCACTCCACCAGGCTCTTTTGTCCATGGGATTTTTCAGGCAAAAATATTGAAGTGGGTTGCCATTTCCTCCTCCCGGGGATCTTCTCAATCCAGAGATCAAACTACAGGCAGGCTCTTTACCTGAGGAGCCACCAGGGAAGCCCATTTTCTCTATGTTGGCATTGTTAATTCTTCACATTTTGTAGTTGTTTGTTAACTGACTGCTAGCCCTGCTAATCTGAGCTTCCTGAGGGCACTGTCTTTATTTAGCAATTTTAATAGGCTACTTTCAAAGCAATATCCTATTTCAGCTCCTTTGAAACTTGGACCATTACACAGAGAGTTGAAAATTCTGGGTCTAGTCTCAATTCCTTGATTTAATATCTAGGAATCTTAAATATATTATTTAATTTTTATACATCTCTGTTGTCAAATGGCATAATAACATCCACTTACTTGCTCCCTCACATACAACTGCTAAGGTTAATGAGAGAATATATATGAAGGCACTTTAGAGTGAAAAGCATTAAGATGCCTGGGATTGTTATTGTGATACGGTGAAATTCAAGGTAATTAGCACTAAAAAGACTTAATATATAAATTTAAAATTTGTCATCAAAAGAAATCTTTCACTAAGATACAAAATAAGAAAACCCAGGGAATGATTTTTTAGAGACTTATCATCTTAACATATACACATTTGTTTGAATGCAAATTCCAGATGACAAGATGACCTTTCACCTAAAATACTAATAGGATTTTGACAATTCAGAGTCTAGGATGAGAACAAAAAACAATACACAAAAGTTTTCAGCAATAACATGTTTTTCATAAACAGCATATAGTTAATTTTGTTTTACCCTTTCTCCTATATAACTCAAGTGGTCAGAACACACTCTAGAATTATTTGTATTTGTGACATCATTATGTTTGCCAGGAAACTATGAAAAGCCTTTTTAATCACAATGATTAAGTAATCAAATTCCCTTATCCATAGAGGGAAGCATTTAAAACCTATCACTAAATAATGGCATAGCATTTAATATTTTGTCACTAATTAAAATCAAATGCTAGACATGAATAGGCTAGTCAAAAATTATTACTTCAAAGAGCTCTTTCAATGTACAGGGTTAATTATTTATGTAAGGTTGAATTTCTAAGCATAGCCTCTGGTGCTATTAAATGGGACCACAGATCACCTAAACTCACATTTGGCCCTTTCCGAATGGAGGATCTCAATTCTGCAGTAGATCGTAAAATTTTAAAATAGCACATTACACTAATCTGTAACACATCATGCCAAAATTATGATATTCTAAAAATATAGTGCCGAAGAATTGGTGCTTTAGAACTGTGGTGTTGGAGAAGACTCTTGAGAGTCCCTTGGACTGCAAGGAGATCCAACCAGTCCATCCTACAGGAGATCAGTCCTGGGTGTTCATTGGAAGGGCTGATGCTAAAGCTGAAACTCCAATACTTTGGCCAGCTCATGCGAAGAGTTGACTCATTGGAAAAGACTCTGATGCTGGGAGGGATTGGGGGCAGGAGGAGAAGGGGACGACCGAGGATGAGATGGCTGGATGGCATCACCGACTCAATGGACATGAGTTTGAGTGAACTCCGGGAGTTGGTGATGGACAGGGAGGCCTGGTGTGCTGCAATTCATGGGGTCACAAAGAGTCAGACATAACTGAGTGACTGAACTGAAAAATGTAGTAAAGAAGACAGATGTTGATCGCAGTACTTAGTACGTTTCTGATTGTTACTGTTATCAATTCTTAGATTAAAAATAATAAAATAATACAGGTAGTGAACTGACATTGGAAACACTTTCTGTAAAAGCCAGCCAAAGTTAATATAAACTCAAAGGTTATTTGGTTTATTCAAATTCCTGTTCAAAGTATGAAGCAATTCAATGATTCTACTTTTACCCAATCTCCATTAAGTTAGAAATTTTCTACCTTGACATTGGAAAAGAAATATATCCTTTTATTCCATAATACCATTTTACTATTTTGATTTACTTGCTCTGTTTCTATAGAAAGAGAGGTGTGTGTGTGTGTGTGTGTGTGTGTACGTACACATGCACGTAAAAGCTCTTGATTTTAGATCTGTTAAATAGATCTAGTCAGATCTGTTGTAGGACTTAAAGGTACTCAGATGAAACCATCCTTGAGTTTGTTAAATACATTACTTTATTTTTATAAACATTTTGTGTGTGGAGGTTGCTAGAAAACCAATGAACTGGTTATTTTCTGCTTCAGTACCAGTAAAGTAGATTGCTATCATGCTCAAAAGCCAAAAGACTTCAACTAATGCTGAAAAGAAAAAAATCCAACATGAAATGGTATTTGTTTATTCATATATTAGCATATAATTGCCCAAAGTAGTATCATTTAAATTTTGCATCTACAGCCCACTTTAAAGGCTGAAATGGATCAAACTGATGAAGCACACCTGTAAATGTATTATGTATTGCACACACATTGCAAAAAAACTCAATATTTTTAACAATATCTGATAGCTTGTGTGCCTATATATAGAAAAACCATGTTGAAGAAGAAAAAACTTTCTCACTTAAACTACTAGTTAACTACAGTCTTTGACAGAAAATATATCTCCCTCCCTCACCCTGAACTAGTTTCTGTGTATAAAATGTGTCAGATCTCTCTTTGGTTTGGGTTAAAGTATATCTAGTAGGATCAGAAAGATGTGAGCGTGCATGCTAAGTTGCTTCAGTTGTGTCCAACTATTTGTGATCCTATGGACAGTAATCCTCCAGGCTCCTCCATCCACGGGGATTCTCCAGGGAAGAATACTGCAGTGGGTTACCATTTCCTTCTCCAGGGGATCTTTCTAATCCAGGGATCAAACTGGGTCTCCTGCAGTTCCTGTACTGCAGGCAGATTTTTTTTACCACTGAGCCACTGGAGAAGCCCCAGAAAGATATAACCCGCTAATTCTCACTTAAATATAACCTGGAAAAAAAATCCCAAAATGTCAGTCTGAAGGTTTTTGTTTTTGTCCATAGAGGGCCAATATTATTTTGAGTGGGCTTCCCTAGTGGCTCAGCAGTAAAGAATCCACCCACAATGCAGGAGACACAGGAGACATGGGCTTGATCCCTGGGTAGGGAAGATTCCCCCAGAGGAAGGCATGGCAACCCACTCCAGTATTCTTGCCTGGAAAATACCTATGGACAGAGAAGCCTGATAGGATATCGTCCATAAGGTTGCAAAGAGTCAGACATGACTGAAGTGACTTAGCACGTAATATTATTTTGAAAGATAAACATGTGGATAGAAAAAGCAGAGATCACTTATTTCTGAAAGTGAGTGCAATGTGCAATCAAGAACACTGCAGTTTTCTCAAATACCTCTGAATACTCTAGAATTTATTGACCCTAGAATTTGCAACAACTCTGATATGTTGTCATGAATAGCTAAGTAAGGAGAGCAAATGTGTTTTCCTTTCTGGTAAAATAAGAGGATGACATGCCAAATTCCATTTGCTAAATCCTGTAGTGATGTTTTGGGTATTTGGGAATTACACTAAAGAACCAGCTGGAAGAGTATAATTTCTCTCTCTTTGGTGCCTAGGACTGAGCCTGGTGGAATTAAGAGTATTTTTTCATGATGCTGATTAAAGTTGAAATAGTTATGAGAATGCTGGTAGGTAAATACATATAGAGTTGCAAGTTTGTCAGTATCATAGAATACATATCAAGAACCCTAATGGAAACTATGGACTTTGGATGATAATGATATGTCTATGTAGGTTAATTGGCTATAACACATGTACCACTCTGGTTCAAGAAGTTGATAGTTGGAAGAAGCTGTGTGGTGTGTGTGTGG
>SJYA01000577.1:0-34619 GCA_006410615.1 Neotragus moschatus | reverse complement strand
GGGGGGGTGGGGGGTGGGGGCGTAGACAGGGGCTATATGGAAACTTTCTGTACTTTCCATTTAATTTTGCTGTGAACCTAAAATGGTTTTAAAAAATTAAGTCTATAACTTTTAAAAAAATTATGAAAGAACATGACCAAGATGAGAATATTATTAGAAGTAATATTTTTACCACTTTCTAAAAAATTATAGGTATTGTATTAAAATGTTAATTTTTCCTACATTATAAACTTCATTAATAGATATTAAGTGTTATTATTTCATAAAATAATTCATTAGACTTTAAAAAATTAAATTCTCAATATGGAACAAAGTAAATTAAATAACTGAATTGGATGTTAATAGAGAGCGATAATGGTGGGAATGTGCTTTACTTCCATTTTATCAAAAGTTACAGTGAAATGAAGCCAGGCATAAAAGAGTACAGATTATGTANTTCCTACATTATAAACTTCATTAATAGATATTAAGTGTTATTATTTCATAAAATAATTCATTAGACTTTAAAAAATTAAATTCTCAATATGGAACAAAGTAAATTAAATAACTGAATTGGATGTTAATAGAGAGCGATAATGGTGGGAATGTGCTTTACTTCCATTTTATCAAAAGTTACAGTGAAATGAAGCCAGGCATAAAAGAGTACAGATTATGTAGCTTCACTTATATTAGCACAAAAGTTGGCAACCCTAGTCTATGCTGTTCTGAGTCAGGACAGTAACTTCCTAGAGAGATATGTACTGACTGGATGAGCACAGGAAGGTTTTAAGGTGACAGCTGGAGATTCAGAGGAGTTGACTGGCTGTTATGGATACTGATTTAGGTGATTTCAGTCTCTAAAAAATTGATGGAGCTGTCAACTTATTGCAGTCTTCTGTACATATGTTATCCTTTTTTGAGAAGTCAAAAAAAGGCAGTTCATTTCATGAAGTTCTGAATGAAGCAAAGGAGACTGAGATGAGGCTATACACCTTTTTATATAAGCCTGTGGTTTATATAAAGACAGAGAAAAATGAAAAGAAAGTTAACAGAAAGGAGCTGGGAGGAATGGCCTTTTGGATGTATTGTTAAACAGGTTAGAATTTCTCAGTGGGACATCTGTGTAACCTAGACAGTCAGGAAAGAAAAGCATAAGAAATGAGGAAAGCTTTCTTAAATAGGATTCAGGATTATAAGTAAGGTAGAAATTAATAAATATCTTTCTAAGAGATTTATACTACATCCCTCTCACTTGCCAAAATGTACACTGCCATTTTTATTTTGAATTACTTTTTTAAATGATAGGGCTTATATGACCAACATAGACAGCATATTAAAAAGCAGAGACATTACTTTGCCAAAAAAAGGTCCATCTAGTCAAAGCTATGGTTTTTCCAGTAGTCATGTATGGATGTGAGAGTTGGAGTATAAAGAAAGCTGAGTGCCGAAGACTTGATGTTTTTGAACTGTAGTGTTGGAGAAGACTCTCGAGGGTCCCTTGGACTGCAAGAAGATCCAACCAGTCCATCCTAAAGGAAATCAGTCCTGAATATTCATTGGAAGGCCTGATGCTGAAGCTGAAACTCCAATACTTCAGCCAGCTGATATGAAGAGCTGACTCATTGGAAAAGACCCTGATGCTGGGAAAGATTGAGGGCAGGAGAAGGGGACAAGAGAGGATGAGATGGTTTGGATGGCATCACTGACTCAAAGAACATGAGTTTGAGCAAGCTCCAGGAGTTGGTGATGGACAGAGAAGCCTGGCATGCTGCAGTCCATGGGGTTACAAAGAGTCAGACACACCTGAGTAACTGAACTGAATTGAACTGATGACTTTTAACTAATGCTGTTGTATGGAATTCACTCTTCTCTGTTCTTTGGGAATGGATAACTCAAATGGGATGTGCACTGGCATAACAGTATTCTCTGGTGAAGCTGAGTACAGACAAAGACCTACAGCTAAATTCTTTGCACAGGTCATAGATGTCTTTCATAATCTATGCCTAAGTGAGTTTCCACATTTCTTAGCATACGAGATGTATTCTATTCCAGTACACATACCCTGAACACTATTTCAAGAAACAGTCCCCACCTCTTTACCTATCTGATCATTTTATTCAAGGCAGAAAGGATTAGAATGGCCTTTACACCCTTTTATTACTATATCTCACCCTAAACTGCTAAAAAAAAAAAAAAATGAAGGCTTAGAAGGTGACTAAAAGAGAAAAAGTGAACGAAAAGCATAATCAACCTTGAAGATAGATGAGTTAAGCCTTGAAGAAATAAGACATTAAGTTCAGACAACACAGTATTACTGATTCTAAGAAATTTATATTGGCACAACCTTGTAAATCAACTATACTTCAATAAAAAAAAAGTTTTAAAGGAAATTTAATGGATGCTTTTGAAACTAAAGTGTGTAAGGGAATATATAAATATATTTGAGGGATATTTATGTATGTATGTTTGAAATTAAGTAAACATATACATAAGACTTAGTTTTGTCATGGAGCAGAGGAAAAAATAATAGTTACTATTTGTTGTTTATTCACAACGTGCCAGGAGTTGTGAATTATCTCATTAAATGCTCACAATGACACTACAAGGTAGCTATGGTGATTATTTCCATGCAAAGATGAGAACATGGAAGTTCTAAAAATTAAATGACTTATCCAAGGTTTCACCACTTAAGTCCAAGAGTTACAATTTTAGTTCACATCTCTGTTTCAATTGAAAGCTCATACCCTTAGCTGCTGTTACTATCTTGATTACTGAATGACCACAAGAGCAAATGGAGAAACATTAGGCAAGAAAAGAGGACAAAAGGAGAGGAAAAGAAGTTTAAGATCTGAAGGCTTATGAAGAAAGGAAAAGGAGACGTGAGAACTGGAAGAGAGACAAAATACAAATAGCCCAGTAAGGCACAAAATAGACATTCAATAAATGCTTGTTGAATGAAGTTATATGACATGATAAATGAAATAAATGTCACAAATAATGTGACACTCCATAAATTTAAAAAAGAAGTTGATCATCTTTCCCTAACTTGGGTGTTTCAGTTCAGTTCAGTCACTTGGTTGTGTCTGACTCCTTGTGACCTCATGGACTGCAGCATGCCAGGCTTCTCTGTCCATCACCAACTCCTGGAGCTTTTTTAAACTCATGTTCATCGAGTCAATGATGCCATCCAACCATCTCATCCACTGTCATCCCCTTCTCCTCCCACCTTCAATCTTTCCCAGCATAAGGATCTTTTCAAATGAGTCAGCTCTTCACATCAGCTGGCTGAAGTATTGGAGTTTCAGCGTCAACATCAGTCCTTCCAATCAACACCCAGGACTGATCTCCTTTAGGATAGACTGGTTGGATCTCTTTGCAGTCCAAGGGACTCTCAAGAGTCTTCTCCAACAACACAGTTCAAAAGCATCAATTCTTTGGCACTCAGCTTTCTTTATAGTCCAACTCTCACATCCATACATGACTACTGGAAAAACCATAGCTTCGACTAGATGGACCTTTGTTGGCAAAGTAATGTCTCTGTTTTTTAGAATGCTGTCGAGATTGGTCATAGCTTTTCTTCCAAAGAGCAAGCGTCTTTTAATTTCATGGCTGCCATCACAATCTGCAGTGATTTTGGAGCCCAAAAAATAAACTCTCTCACTGTTTCTGTTGTTTCCCCATCTATTTGTCATGAAGTCATGGGACCAGATGCCCTGACCTTAGTTTTCTGAATGTTGAGCTTTAAGCCAGCTTTTTCAGTCTCCACTTTCACTTTCATCAAGAGGCTTTTTAGTTCCTCTTCACTTTCTGCCATAAGGGCAGTGTCACCTGCATATCTGAGGTTATTGATATTTCTCCCAGCAATCTTGATTCCAGCTTGTGCTTCATCCAACCCAGCATTTTGCATGATGTACTCTGCACAGAAGTTAAATAAGCAGGATGGCAAAATGCAACCTTGACATAACCTTTCCTGATTTGGAACCAGTCTGTTGTTCTATATCCAGCTCTAATTCTTGCTTCTTGACCTGCATACAGATTTCTCAGGAGGCAGGTTAGGAGATCTGGTATTCCCATCTCTTTAAGAATTGTTCAGTTTGTTGTGATCCACACAAAAACTTTGGCATAGTCAATAAAGCAGAAATAGATGTTTTTCTGGAAATCTCTTGCTTTTTTGATGACCCAACAGATGTTGGCTATTTGATCTCTGGTTCCTCTGCCTTTTCTAAACCCAGCTTGAATATCTGGAAGTTCACAGTTCACATACAAAGCTGTTTTTCACATGGTTCAAAAGAAAAGTTATTGTACAGTCATGGGTTTTAATACATTCAAAAGCCTGGAAAAAATCAAAATCCCTTCACTTGTAATAATTAGATACCCAAGTTAAAAATAATTTCTCATTCATATTCTTTATTTTCAAACTAACTTCCTGATTAAACTTTAATGTAATTATAAGAGTTAATAACCTTAAAGAGAAAAATAATCAAGTCTCCATTGTAATTTTCAGGTAGATTCTTTCTGAAGTGAAGTATTACTAGAAAATAATTATCCCTAATAGAATGGGAGCTATTCTAATAAATACGTTCTTGCATTTAAAAAGTGGATAATTTTGAAGGAAATAGAAGAAACAGTGAGAAAAGGAGCCCTATTTGATCTACCCTAGACTCAGCAGATACCCATATGAGCAATAGTGTACTTTGCCATGTACTTTGAGAAACTTGTAAAAACATTCATACTTCTGTTCCTTTTTCTGAGAAACTGACCCTTCTGGGGAAACCTTGTTGATTGGTGCCCTAGCAGAAGCATTTTTCCAACCTGTGCCTTGTGTTCGCTCCCACTAGCGATCCTNATCAAGAGGCTTTTTAGTTCCTCTTCACTTTCTGCCATAAGGGCAGTGTCACCTGCATATCTGAGGTTATTGATATTTCTCCCAGCAATCTTGATTCCAGCTTGTGCTTCATCCAACCCAGCATTTTGCATGATGTACTCTGCACAGAAGTTAAATAAGCAGGATGGCAAAATGCAACCTTGACATAACCTTTCCTGATTTGGAACCAGTCTGTTGTTCTATATCCAGCTCTAATTCTTGCTTCTTGACCTGCATACAGATTTCTCAGGAGGCAGGTTAGGAGATCTGGTATTCCCATCTCTTTAAGAATTGTTCAGTTTGTTGTGATCCACACAAAAACTTTGGCATAGTCAATAAAGCAGAAATAGATGTTTTTCTGGAAATCTCTTGCTTTTTTGATGACCCAACAGATGTTGGCTATTTGATCTCTGGTTCCTCTGCCTTTTCTAAACCCAGCTTGAATATCTGGAAGTTCACAGTTCACATACAAAGCTGTTTTTCACATGGTTCAAAAGAAAAGTTATTGTACAGTCATGGGTTTTAATACATTCAAAAGCCTGGAAAAAATCAAAATCCCTTCACTTGTAATAATTAGATACCCAAATTAAAAATAATTTCTCATTCATATTCTTTATTTTCAAACTAACTTCCTGATTAAACTTTAATGTAATTATAAGAGTTAATAACCTTAAAGAGAAAAATAATCAAGTCTCCATTGTAATTTTCAGGTAGATTCTTTCTGAAGTGAAGTATTACTAGAAAATAATTATCCCTAATAGAATGGGAGCTATTCTAATAAATACGTTCTTGCATTTAAAAAGTGGATAATTTTGAAGGAAATAGAAGAAACAGTGAGAAAAGGAGCCCTATTTGATCTACCCTAGACTCAGCAGATACCCATATGAGCAATAGTGTACTTTGCCATGTACTTTGAGAAACTTGTAAAAACATTCATACTTCTGTTCCTTTTTCTGAGAAACTGACCCTTCTGGGGAAACCTTGTTGATTGGTGCCCTAGCAGAAGCATTTTTCCAACCTGTGCCTTGTGTTCGCTCCCACTAGCGATCCTTACTGGAGAAGGCAATGGCACCCCACTCCAGTACTCTTGCCTGGAAAATCCCATGGGTGGAGGAGCCTGGTAGGCTGCAGTCCATGGGGTCGCGAAGAGTCGGACATGACTGAGAGACTTCACTTTCACTTTCAAACATTGGAGAAGGAAATGGCAACCCACTCCAGTGTTCTTGCCTGGAGAATCCCAGGGACGGGGGAGCCTGGTGGCTGCCGTCTCTGGGGTCGCACAGAGTCGGACATGACTGAAGCTACTCAGCAGCAGCAGTGATCCTTATACACAGAGCTTTTAAACTCTTCATCCTTCTGAAAAGTCTCAAGTCCTCGCTCCCATTCCACTCATCTCATCACCTTTATATGGTGATCTAAGTACTAACTTCATTATTTATCTATTAATATTCTCACACATAAGACATTATATCTCTGATTAAGCACTTTCTATATATTATCACTTTAGATTTGACATGAGCTTTAATATATATATATATATACACTATTAATATCCCCATTGTATAAATGAGAAAACAAAGACTCAGAGAGGTGTTGTTACTTGACTGACATCCCAAGGTAGTGAGTACTGAAACTGGATTTAAATTCTCAGTACTTCTGATCACTGTGATGAACACAAATCATTGAATGTCAGCTCCTCTCAGCTCTTCATCTAGGCCCCTATCCTTCATTCAAGGCCCCCTGCTGCATCCCTGTTTAGATTCAGCACCAATACTTAACCCTCAGCTAGTAAGCCTGTGGTACCTCATCTAATTCTGGAATTTGCTTATCATGTTCCCCTAATTTTTGGCACATGAGAAAGTTCATGAATTATAAGAACAACGAAGAAGTAAAAGAAACCCACTGCAGTAGGTGAAGTTGAAAAGGACCCAGGGAGGAACAAAGCAAGTCTATTGTTTGCCTAAAGCTTGGAAGGATGCTACCTCCGTCTTGGCCCACATGTAAGTCTACACATGAAGGGAAGAAATGAGAGTGCTTGTTCTTTGTGACTATCAGAGAAATTAGGCTTAAGCTTCCCCCACACACAGCTTAACATCTTAGAAAACAGAGGCAAGTATAATTATGCTGCCAAATTCCATGATGGCTTCACGTGTAGGATTAATATTTTTTAACCAGCCTGAAATTTCCTTAATCAGAAACTGAAATGTTACCTAATTTCAAGTCAACCTGTTTATTTATCACTACATATTCAATATTGCTACATATGCCATTCACTTTTTTTTTAATGCATAAATATTTCCAGGAATTACTTCATGGCCTGCAAATTTCTATCTTCAAGAATAAATCATATAATGTATATCTAAATGATTAATAATGATTTTCTCAATTTTATTTCAAGTACGGTAACTATCAAAAACATATAACCTTATATTTTAGGTTAACACAGAAACACTTCATCACATTTGATTTTTCTTCAACTCTATTTACCAAATAAGTCATATCTAATCACAAGGAAATGACGCATCAGAACTTCCAGAGTTGACAATTTCTTGTCAGTTTTTCCATATAGTGATATTTTATGTCTCATTTCTACTTATAAAGGTTCATAAAATCAAGCTGTGTCAAGCCAGTTTTATCAGTGGTATAGACACTAAAACACTCTGCTCAGCACTCTGTTGTCATCTAAATGGGAAGGGAATATAAGAAGAGTGGACATATGTATACGTGCAACTGATTCACTCTGCTGCACAGCAGAAATCAACACAACACTGAAAGGAACTATACTCCAATAAAAATTAATTTTAAAAAATGACAACACTAAATAATAAAGACATATGCACTCCAAAATGATACTAATTAATCCTAGTAATGGAGTTGTCATAAACAGTTACAAAGAAAGATCATTTGGGGAGGTAAAGACATTTCTCAAAACCTTGAAGTTTCTAATCAAAGCACAGTGCCTAGAAAAGAGGCAGCACTCAAGTGATTCTTTGTTCCCTTCCTCCCTCTTTCATTTCTCTATGTTCCATCTGCACTTTCATTTTCCCCTTTCAGGCACTCTTCTCTCCTGGAAATGATTGGAACGTCTCTTAACTTGTCACCCCTATCTTCAGTCTCTCCCTCCTGTCTGCAAATTGCTGCCATAGTTATTTTTCTAAAACACAAATCCTAGCACTTCACTGTCCTGTCAGAAAGCTTCAGTTTCCTGCTGCCTCCTGTGCCACATTCAAACATCAGAGTTTGGCAGCGATTTCTAACAGGCCCAAGTTCATGTGGTTAATCTCATCCTCAGACTGCTCCCCTGTCAGTCCCTTGAATTCTTATACTAAGGATGCTTACTTTCTCAGAACACATACTCTTACCTGTCTTCCGTCTCCTATTAAACAGCTTTGTCTGCCATGAATATCCCTTCCCATCTTGTCCACCTAGAGAAATGTCACTTTCTGTTTGTAATTTAAATCATATGTCATCTGCACTCTGTATTGTATTCTTTGAGCACCCGCCTCAACTCCCTAGGCTAAGCTTGCTAATCTCAGTCTTACACTGTATTTATACAAGCCCATGCCTCTATCATATCACTTATCAAATTGAATTATTGTTGGTAACATGTTTGTACCTCTCCTTTGTTAAGCTATAACATTTGAAAATTCATAGAACCACACTTTATTAATCTTTGCATTTTTAATGCCTAGCAGAAAGCCCTTTATCAGATACATTTTAAGATTTCCAGTAAAATGAATGTGGGTTAAAGGAATGATTCATTAAAAATAAACTAAAAAGAAAACAGTAAGAACACTGACAGGTATCTATATTTTTAAAATATGCCATTATCTTTAAAATAATCTGTGGTGAATATAGAGCTGGAAGAGAACTGAGGTTTAGTATAATCCTTCCATCTAAAAGAGGCTTTCCAGGCAGTGCTAGTGGTAAAGAACGGGTCTGCCAATGCAGGAGACTTTCGAGACTCAGGTCTGATCCCTGGGCTGGGAAGATCCCTTGGAAAAGGGCATGGCAACACACTCCAGTATTTTTGCCTGGGAAATCCCATGGACAGAGGAACCTGGGGGGCTATAGTCCATACGGTCACAAAAAATAGTGGGATACAAAGCAACTTAGCACTCCATCTAAAAAATAAACCATCTTCTTCTATATTTTATTCTTTTGCTTCTCTTTTTCACCTAACTCTAAAATAAATTCCAAATGGATAAGACTCTCCGATATGGAGAAATCATGATCACTTGATTTTACTGTAAATTGATAATTAATAAATGTCTTTTCCCACTGAGTTCTAACTCATCTTTATCACATCATAAATTCATATGTATGTATATACATATACAAACTGATTATTATTTTATTATATATTTCTGGCTATTTCTAGCTGTTTGCACTTACTATATGTCTGTTCTGGTACTAGTTTCATATTGAATTGATTACTATAACTTAACATTATGCTTAAATGTTAATATGTTTGGTAGGAATATTTTTTCCTTCAAAATCATTTTAATTACTTTTACTCATTTATATTCACATTTAAAATTTTAAATATTATTTCAAATTCCAGAAAATGCTCCTTTGTCATTTTGGTTGGAACTATACTAAGCCTGAATACAAATTTACTCATAAAAGAATAACATTTTTTCCTATAATTTATTTTTCTGTCTACAAACAACAGATGTGGATGTCCCTCAATAAAGTTGTCTTCATATAGATCTTTCATATTGTTTGGTTCCATTTATTCCAAGATATTGTCTATGTATATTTTGCA
The DNA here is from genome assembly GCA_006410615.1 of Neotragus moschatus. Lineage (NCBI taxonomy): Eukaryota > Metazoa > Chordata > Mammalia > Artiodactyla > Bovidae > Neotragus > Neotragus moschatus. The sequence goes on along the minus strand of SJYA01000577.1, from coordinate 25,008 downwards.
AAGAAAATACAGTCTCATTTCCCACATGAATTAATGGCTTCTTACTAGTATGTGGAAAAGTTTTTAATGTTTTAATACTAATTTTAAATTTGATCATCTTAAAGTATTCTAATATATTCCTCAATTTATTGTCTTGATATCAAATCATTTGAAATAATCATAATATTATTTTCTTTTTCCTTTTTAGTAGTAATCTCTGTTATTTTTGCTGCTTGTTTTATCTCAATGGCTAAAATTGATAGACTATTAATAATAGTGCTAATAGGACTAATTTGTCTCTCCAAAAAGAATAACTATAAATAAATGTATAACTATTTATAGGCCAAGAAAGATGTGCTTATACTGTTAAACATTTATTCCATTTCTAGTTTGGTTTTGTACTTATAACAGAAATGTTTATATTTTAAGCAAATGGCTTTTTATAGATCTTATGAGATATTTTCATTGTCTTATTTGACCTATTAGTGTGCTTGGAATACATTACCTAGTATTAAGCAGTATTTATTTCTTTTAGATAGTTTAAAGGTACTATACACAAGGCAATTTGCTTTAAATCCAGTCTGTAATGTTCAGAGACTCTCAGAATTGCATATTTGGAAAACTTTCAGTAAGTCCATGAAATAATAAAGTTTCTAAAGAAAAGAAACTTCTGATAAACTCCATCCCTATACTAGTCTCTGTAATCAGGCAAATGTTTACATATGCTTCTTAGAATAATGAGCATAGACATGGTTAGACCACTACCTCACTGTGAGTTTAAGGAAGGTACTTCAGAGAATTCAGTCACAACATGAAGGCTTGCATTCATTAAATAATTCCAAAATTGATTCCTCTCTCAGATTCCCACTGATTGTATGTGATTCTTAATTGTGTCTCCTCTACCTTAACAAAAACTCACCCACCTAGAGAAGCAGAGAGATTCAGAGACCACAGCATCACACCTTCCTCAGGTTTGCATCTCTCTGCTCACTTTATTTAAACTTTCCCCCTAAGTCACTGATAGAAACTTCCTAAATGTCCCTTTCACTCATTAGGAATGCCTCACGACAGCTAAGTTTGTACTATCTGCTCCTTGCCACCAATAATTTGGAACAAGTCTAACATCAAACTTAAGTTTAGCTAATGAGATTCAAGTTTCCAAGAAGTTAGAATTGAAACTTAAAACACATATATGTTTATCTTAGCACATGTTCCAAACAGCAACCAAATTCTAAAAGTTGTGCTACCTAGCCTAAGAACCTAGAAGTAGAGAAAACCCGTATAGGAAGAACGAAACAAAGCAGACAGAAGGATGTTTGGATTTCTCAAAGGTTTTCGTACTTATAATCAGTTATTTTCTTAGGCCCGTCTATACTCTGCCAGGGGGGTTCTTGACACAGCCTCATAAATCCATCCTTTTAGCTTAAGCAAGCTTAAGTTGGTTTCTATTACCTACAGTCAAACAGCCCTAATTAGTATGCCAACTCTGTCCTGCTCAGCTATAGAAAAGTAAGGAGTCATTTCTGGAATTCTATCCAACACTTTTTCTTTGTGATGAATAAGGTTCTCATGGCAACAGAAAAATCTTTGATTCTATACAAGATGTACAGTATTAATATTTTACTGCCCATAGACCAGACCAGAGGAAGAAACTGACATTGTTGCTTAAGTACCTGAAAAATCTGAACTCTTCTTTATTTTATGTCTTTCTTTTGATAAACTTTTACATTTAAAAAATTTATAGAAATAGCATTTTGTTCAACTGGTAGCAATAAAAGTAATCCTAAAAGGCAAGCCTTTGTTTCCCTCCAGCTTCCCAAGTAAAATTTTGTTAAATAACACTGCTTATTAGGCTGTCAAAGTCTTATATGATACTTTTCTTTTAGAAATAATTTCTAAGAGAATTCATTCTCTCCTAAAAAATAGATAAACTTGCTTCTATCATGTAATGAAGCTTATGTATTCCATCAAATGTCCCTTTAACATTCTGACTGCTTAGGAAGCTCAGTACTTAACCTAGTCCTTCCTTCTTACTATTGTACCAGACACAGTTCTTTGCTAAATGTGTTTCTCCTCCCTTCAGTTGTCCTGATAATGTACTTCTACTTGAATAGCCCTACATGTCTTTTTATCAGAAACTGGCAAGGTATTAATAATGAATGAATGCTAACAGTAGGCCAATAATGAAATAAAAAATTGATAAACATCCTGAAAATTACTGAAAATCAAATTAGATATCCCATGATAATCTGGGGTATACGCAGGTCTCTTACCCTATTATTATTACAGTACTATTATTACCAGCTATTGGAACACAGCCAAATTTTAAGCCATTAGCAAAATAAATCTCCAAGGAGCTCAAAGGGATTTTCTTTTAAGTTCATACACTGACATTCTTGTATTTTACATGATCCTCATCTGGAGTACATTTAATCTTGTATCAGACAAAGTTCTATTGTGCTTCAGTGGGTTCCTATTGCTTTCAAGATGAAGAACAAAGTGTAGGAATGACCTATAAGACCTCATGATCTCTCTGGTCCTGTCTACTGTTTTACCCTTATCTCTTACTTTCATCTCGATTCCAGCTGTCTCTAACTCCCTAGAATATGGACATATTCCCCTATTATAAACTTTTAAGTCCCACATACCTTCTCTTTCAATATGCATTACAGATTACATAATTACACCTGTGTGTGTTTTTTTGATTGATATCTAAATTCCCCAAGAAACTTAGGTCTGTTTGAACCGTTTTTACCAGTAATGTATCTTTAGCACCTATCATAATGTTTAACACGTTCTATGGACTCAGTAAATACATTGATGAAATTTTATGTGTGTTTTTGTGTTCAGTGAGTGAAGTCACTCAGTCATGTCCCACTCTTTGCGACCCCATGGACTGTAGCCTACCAGGCTCCTCCATCCATGGGATTTTCCAGGCAATAGTACTGGAGTGGGTTGCCATTTCCTTCTCCAGGGGATTTTCCCAACCCAGGGATTGAACCCAGGTCTCCCGCATTGTAAACAGACGCTTTACCGTCTGAGCCACTAGGGAAGTCCTTTTTGTTCATAGTACATTGAAAGGAGCAAATTATGGAAGGGATGAGCCCCCGAAAGAATCACAGCAACAGCACCTTGCAAATGTAAAGGGGAAAAAAAAATTGTAAAAAGTAGACAGAACTCAGAAATCATTGGTGTCTAGAGGCAAATTGTGTTAATAATCATTAGACATTATGACTTTTTTAGTAGTCTTTAATGGTATCATTATATTACAGTATGGTATGATAATTAAAGTCATCAAGGAAGGGTTAGGTTTTTATCTACGGTTAAGAGAGAAATTGGTAATTCACCTTTAAAGTGCTTTAATCCAATGTTTCTTTAAAAGATCTGCCTCTCTTCTGGAAATGAGCTTCAGTTTATGAAAAAATATATTCATTTGCATTCCTCTTTCCACTGTTTAACAATTTAGATAAACAAAGTGTTCCCCAACCTCACATTAGGGTAAATAACCTTGAATTGTAACACTCCTCTTGCGCTCCATTTAATCACTGTAAGAAAATTATTTTCAAATTCCCCTTACTATTTATATTCTCAACAAAAGGAACACCATTATGTAATGTTTCACCAAAATTCTGTTGAAAAAAGAGGGTCCTTTGCATTGAATGTAAACCAAATTGTGTCTCCCATTGCCTGAACAGAGCCAAAGAAGAAGTTTCCACTTGAATTCTAAATTGAAGATGACCTTGTGCTTTTTTGAGAAAGGCTGGCAGCTGAGGTCACTGGAGTGTATTATGATGGACAGTGAAGCACTCTGCGTGGCTCGGAGGCATGTCCACTGTGCGGATTACAGCCAAACCGAAAGAATTAGACAGCTCAGAGCATTCTCTCATTTCATTTGAAAATAATGGTCAAAGTCATGAGCAGCAACCATTACAACTTTCATGAAAGAACAGCAGAATTCAATAGTTTCATCACTTGAGACAGGCAGTTTGGTTATTCTCAGCCAAGTACTATGAATCCAGCATATTCTCTACTAATTTCTTATGTCACTTGGAGAAGCAGCGTTTCTGCAGCAGCAGTAGGCAAGTCTCATCTCTACTTCATAGCATGTAGTTCTACCTTACACGATACAGCTCACTGCTTCAAATTGACCCAGTTGTTGAAAGAAACACAAAGAAAAAGAAGCTGTGGAAACTTAACACAGAGCTTTTAGAATGTAAGGATACAGCAGCTCTGAATCAGTCCCTCTTCCTCAAGTCATCTTACTGTTTAAAATGCTGAAAATCGGTTTTAAAACAAAATGTGAACAATGCCTTCTCTAATAATGGCATGAACAAAACATTTTCAGAGAAATCTAATCTGTTGTCAGTGGTTCCAAATGAGCCTCCTAAGTTGTTTCTGAAAGAGTGATTTTTGATTGATAGCAGCTTATTTTTCACTTCTGCTTCTTTCAGGAACAGATAAATGGTCATACACAAAAAATGTGTTTGAGATTTAAAAGCAGGTGGAAAAACTCACACTTCTGATGAAAACAGGAACTGCTTCTGATCCTACGCTTCCCACTCTGCTGGAGTATATTCTATATATAGGGGGAATAGCCACACCCTGTCACTTCTCAAGTGTTTAGATACCAAAAAAGTTGCAACTTACCATTAAAATTGACAGCCCGAATATAACCAAGTAGTTCTTTCCCATCAATGGTACTCATTCGTGGGCAAATGCCAATGTATCCAGGGCAGACATCTTTGTGCATATTGTGCAGGGCATAAGCCATGGAATACACAGCATCAATTACAAATTGGACCTTTCCCTCTTGTTCATAAGATGAATCCCGTGCAATTCGCTCCAGCCCTGTAAAAGAATGGAAAGCCATCAACTGGGGTTGCTGCTGCTGCTGCTACTAAGTCACTTCAGTCCTGTCCAAACCTGTGCAATGCCAGAGACGGCAGCCCACCAGTCTCCCCCATCCCTGGGATTCTCCAGGCAAGAACACTGGAGTGGGCGGCCATTTCCTTCTCCAATGCATGAAAGTGAAGAGTGAAAGTGAAGTCACTCAGTCATGTCCGACTTTTATAGACCCCCCATGGACTGCAGCCCACCAGGCTCCTCCATCCATGGGAGTTTCCAGGCAAGAGTACTGGAGTGGGTTGCCACTGCCTTCTCCATCAACTGGGGTTAGATTTCACTAGAAGATGGAACGAGGGCTAAGATTTTCACCATTTGAGGCATACCTAATGAGATAAAACTATTTTATTTTTCTCTTGATTATTTTACTCCTATTCTTACTGAGTTAGGTTTTTAAACTGGATATTGAATTTTTATTGAGAAAGAACAGAAACTATTCCATTAGCAACAAAAAGATATAAAGTAAATAAAAGACATATAGTTTCATTATCTTCATTTCCACCTTATTGAGTTCTATTATACTGTACACGTTAGTAATTACCTAGCATTTTGGTAGTGATTCGATCTTTTAAGTAAAATGTGTAGACTGTTGTTCTTTTCATTCACCTCAGCTCCCAGAGCATTATCTAATAAGTGGCCCAAAGTAAGATCACCCCCATAACCCCAGGTCTGTCCCTGTTTAAAAAGTGCTGTTTGGGAGCTCTTTTTGTAAATATTAAATGACAATATTTCCTTAAGTGCACTGCTTATCTCTAGGGCTTCCCTGGTGGCTCAGATGGTGAAGAATCCTCCTGCAATGCAGGAGACCCAGGTTTGACCCCTGGGTCAGGAAGATCCCCCAGAGAAGGAAATGGCAACCCACTCCTGTATTCTTGCCTGGAGAATTCATGGGTAGTGAAGCCTGGCTGGCTACAGTTCATGAGATCGCAGAGTTGGACACAACTCAGCAACCAATGCTTTTATCTTTAGAAGAATCATTCAATTTGTTTTCTTCTTAATTTCTCCTCAAATAAAAACTCAATTTTATGTTTTTCTTATTTTTTCCAGCTTGTTGATATATAATTGACACATGTAAGTTTAAGAAACACAGTGTGATGGTTTAATATACATGCATACTGTGGTATGATTACCACCATAAGGCTGGTTTCCGTATGCATCACTCACAGAGTTCCCTTTTCACTCCTTGTGGTGAGAACTTTTAAGATCTATAAGAACTTTCAAGTATACAATACTGTGTTGTTAACTATAGTCATCTTGCTATGCATTAGGTAAATGGTGCAGAGCTCTTAAAATGAAGTCATTCAGAATAATTGTTTTAGGTTTATTGAGGGTTGAGAATTGGCCTTGGAAATTATACCTTTAACTTCATGTTTATCATTTAACATGTGATATAAATGCAGAGTTAAAAACGGAAGATAAATTTAATGTTACAGTTAGATGAAATATAATTAGTTATAATCCAACCTTTTCATTCTAAAGATGAGGAAACCAAGATTATGGAAGTGAAATTCACTTAAACACACAGAGCAGATACAGGAACCATTTCCACTTCTCCAAATTGACATCAATATTCTCTCAGTCACCAGAAAAATGGGGGAGATGGCAAGAATATTGAATACACAAGGAAAAAAAAACAAAAACAAGTTTTTCTATCTCTGTGCAGTGTCTTGTCTACTGGATTCTAGAATAATCTTTATTGCTTATGTCCAGAATGCCATCAAGTGACTTAAGGACACTGAGGGCTTATTAAGGAAAGGAAAAAGGAATCTCCTCTCACTTTCACATTCCTTTAAACTTTATTCATCTGATAACCCTAGGAGAGAGCAAAAGCAAACACTTTAAATTTTCCCATAAATGTCAATTAGTGAACTTTAATAAATAGTCTTTAAGTTCAACACATATTACCTTTCTTCACACTAATGCATATTTCCTCTAAATTTAGAGAGGTCACTTTAAGTGATTATTTTATATTTGAGTCCTACATGCTGATAAAAACAGTGACTTTTTTCTAGACAAATGTGGTAGTTAATTTATTTGTTTTTATTTATCCAATCACTGGACATTTTTTCCTCTGGCCTCACTTTTTTTGCATGTGTGCTCACTCATATCTGACTCTTTTCAACCTCAAGGACTGCCAGGCTTCTCTGTCCATGGGATTTCCCAGGCAAGAATCCTGGAGTGGGTTGCCGTTTCCTTCTCCATGGGATCTTTCTGACCCTGGGATTGAACCGAAGTCTCCTGCATTGGCAGGCAGATTCTTTAACACTGAATCACCAAGGAAACCTCAATCACTTATTATACTCAGGTCTAAGTGATTGAGGCTTCTAGGTAGTATTCAATGCTTCTGTCCAGAATGTCATCAAGTGACCTGTGAAAACAGTCCTTCCAGCTTCTACCTAAAATTTCTTTCCCATGATTTTAACCACAAAATAGACAACTCACAAATAAATATTGAAGAATGGTCACAGCGACTAAAAAGATTCAGTTATTTCTTTAAAGAGCTTATCTGGTGGCAAATCACTCTGCTTGTCCAGGACTGAGGAGTTTCTCAGGTCGTAGGACCAAAACCTGGACAGTCCTGGGCAGACCAGCATGGTTGCTTATAAAAAAGAGGCATATGACAAGGGAAATACAGTGATAAAAAACCTGAAATAACTACAATGAGGATAGGTCCCTAACTAGGTATGGAGATATCTTGTGTCATTTATTTTGCATCACTGAACTGGATAACTGAAAATGAAGACTAGGCATCCCAGAGCAGTTGTTCCCATCTTAGTTATCTGTTTAAAGTACAGATTAAACAGCACCATTCAAACTTCATGAATCAGAATCTCCCAACATGACGACATGAATAATCTGTAATTTCAAAATATAGATATCTGTTTTCACTAGTCGAACTACTTATTTCCTTAACTAGTTATAAACTCCAATTAGTTTGAGGGAAGATTAAATATATTCAACTTCACTTTTTTTCTTTTAAAGTCCATAAGGCTGTCTAGTGACTATTGCCACACACATCAATGGACACTATAAGACGTTTTTCACAAATCAATGTATATTATATGCCTGAGGACAAACTAAAAAACTGACCACTATTACCATTTTTACATTTTAAAAGAAATCGAACTTTTTGGCCAACCCAATGTTTTTCTATTCCTTAAAATTTCAAGTTCATAACGATGGTAAAAATTTTACAGGAGCTAGAATTTGCCCCTCACTTCCTATATCTGCTTCTCTTATCATCAAAAAGAAGAATTTTGCAAGCTGACAGTGACTCATCAACTTAACTGGCTGTAAAATTTCAGTATACTATAGTTTCTAAACTTGGTGTTAATGTATTGCTATAAAGTGGTAAATATTGTCAAAGGCTGTGTGTCAGTTATCCATTTGAAACACTGATTGTAAAGTTGTGAGGTGGTTTAGTGTTTTGCTTAAAATTAACAATATATAGCTAGTGTTTGTGTAGTGGGAGATGAAGTCAGCCTCATAAATTTTATAGCAAGATTGTCTTATGTTTTCATTAATGAATTCCAAAACTCTGACAGCATCTCATGTCCCTGGAACACAGAGTAAATGCTTATTTGTCTGGGCAATACTATGTAAGGTCTTCTGCACCCCAAGATGCATCTTTTGGTTTTAGTCCTTCTTAGTAAAAAGGCAAAACTGCTCTAATTTGCAAACTGCTGTATACATTTCAGCGTGACTTCCTAAGATGAACCTGATATGAATTTTAAGTTCTTTGATACATGGCTGTTGAGCTTGGTTTTCCAAGAATATCTAGTTTTTCTCAAGAGATATTTTAGTTTCATAAACGGAGACTGTAGGGGCTATTTTCCTTTTCCTAAAATTATTATAAAACTCATAATGTTACTGCAGTGATGATCTCATAAACAGTTGGTCAATTCAATGGAAAAAATGTAAATCATATTAGACCTTTTATTCTCAGGAAAGCAAACATCCAACCAGTTGAATTTTCTTACTACAGTCTTAGCATGTAGTAAAGATAATTCTACACTCTAAATGTGTAGGTTAAAACTATTTCTTTATTTAGCTCCTCCCTGATTTTTTCTTCTGTAAGCAGCAAGTATTTTAAATAATTAAATCATTTTCTTGCAGTTGCTGTGAGGGAGCTGGTAAGAGAGAAGAGAAGATGTGAGCTGCTCTGAATAAGCATATTTATGCATACAGGACCAAATTTAAAAGTCATTCTGAATTCCATAAGACATCTATTTGCCACAGTCCTTGACACACCAGAAACAGGACTGTCATACTCTGATCCACTTTCCTGACAAGGCACATGTATGTAGTAACTGCATAGTCATTCTTAAAACCGGCAGAATCATGCCAAGAACTGTACCACACACTGAAAAGTAATCATTAGCATATCAACAAACATAAGTCATTTTATACTGAATTTAAACCGATTTTGTTTCAAGGACACAATAGGGGAAGGATGCGAAAGAAATATTACCATGTTCAATTAAACAGAAATAACTCCTAGGCACTAGAATATGTAGAAGAATTATGTGCACCTCCCAAACTGCAGAGGGACAGAAACATGGGCCCAGTGGTAAGGTGGAAAGACAAACTGACTGATGGAGGTAGCCAGAAGAACAGGACAGACCAGTTGGGCAGACCTGGATTGGGGTACAAGTTGCACAATTCAAAAGACCTGGGACAATTTTCTGAACCTTACTGAACTGGGAAAGTTACTCACAGGGACCTCTGTGATGGGGTCTCCATCTCTCCAGCCTCATCTGTTTGTACCACCCTACCTTTCTCTGCTCCACCTTCCGGTCCTTTAATATAACCTGAGGTATTCAAACCATGGGACTTCACTTAGATTTTTACCCTGTAACTTTCTTCACTGCATCCCAGGTGTCTACATCTCAATCTCCAAGGTTTAGGTAAGATTTCAACTCAAATTAGGCTGCAGTAGGAGAAGGCAATGGCATCCCACTCCAGTACTCTTGCCTGGAAAATCCCATGGACAGAGGAGCCTGGTGGGCTGCAGTCCATGGGGTCGCTAAGGGTCGGACATGACTGAGCGACTTCATTTTCACTTTTCACTTTTATGCATTGGAGAAGGAAATGGCAACTCACTCCAGTGTTCTTGCCTGGAGAATCCCAGGGATGGGGGAGCCTGGTGGGCTGCCGTCTATGGGGTCACACAGAGTCGGACATGATTAAGTGACTTAGCAGCAGCAGCAGTGATATTTAAATTTTTTTTTTTTCCCATTTAACAGCTAGATCAGGTCAAGGAGCATCTTAAATATTTAGTTTAAATACTAAATATTGTTTGGTTGAAAACAAAGAACCAAGACTGGCATTTAAAATTACTTTTGGAAATGATATGTAAAGTACTGGGTTGGTCAAAAAGTCTATTCAGGGTATGGAAAACCTGAATGAACTTTTTGGCCAACCCAATAAATTGAAACAAATATAAGTTAAAGGTAGAGATACAAGACGGGAAGCAGGGCAGAAGTAGGTTGAAACAGTAGATAAGGAAAACAATGAGAGAAAATATATTTTAGATGTTAAATAAATAGTATTTAGAAACCTGATAAAATATGGGAGTAAGAGTTGGAGGCAATCAACAACTCAGGAGTTTTGAGGATAGATAGTAGATAATGGCACCTTAACAGAATTTAGAAAATCAGATTGTCAGGGGAAGCACGCTGACTGAAAACCACCCACCCTGGCCAGGCACCATAGTAACCATTTGCAAGAGTTGTTTTACAACAGGAGGTCCTGGTGAGGAACAGGGAACTAATAAGCCACCACCAACTGGATGAGTCTGGGAAAGGTCAAAAGGAGACACCACACGTCCGACCACCTCCCAGAATCCTCTCTGGCAACCACTTGGCTGAACAAGGCGTGCACCACCAGGAAGGACTCTGAGTCAGAATGACTGGCTAAAGACAACCCAGAAACTAACCCCATCTCCATAAAACCTGAGTCTGCAAGCCATGTGGCAGCCTGGGTTCCCTTACCCTCCTGCTCTCCACCCAGGTGCCCTTTCCCAATAAAATCTCTCGCTTTGTCAGCAAATGTGTCTCCTCAGACAATTCATTTCTGAGAGTTAGACAAGAGCCAAGTTTCTGGCCCTGGAAGGGGCTCCCCTTCCTGCAACAAGGTGAACAAGGCTCCATTTATTGCAGTTAAAAAGACTGATTTTTAAATTCTATAGTATTTCATATCCTCTAGCATATAATTTATATCCAATAAACTTTATATAAATTTACCAAATTATTGAAAGAATACAGGCCCAAATGTCTAGAATAATTGTATAACAGTGAGACAGTTGATTATAACACTGAAATAATTTATACTCCACCTTGGAGTAAAATGGACTTTCCTGGTGGCTCAGATGACAGAGAATGTGCTGCAACACAGGACACCTGGGAGCTATCTCTGGGTTGGGCAGATCCCCTGGAGAAGAGAATGACTATCCACTCCAGTATTCTTGCTCCAGAATTCCATGGACAAAGGAGCCTGGTGGGCTTCAGTTCATGGGGTCACAAAGAGTCAGACTTGACTAAGCGACTAATACTTTCACTTTGGAGTAAAATACTTTATACTGTGCTGCCTTTAGACCAACGGTTTGCAAATTCAAAAACTTATGCTCAAGTCATGATCCCTCTGACATTTATTTCTCAGTAGAAATTAGAGGACTGAACAAGATGATCAATATGGATCCCTTCAGTTCTAAAATTCTAGAATCTAGGGCAGCTTCTTTTATTTGTTTCCTTCTTACACTTTCCAAGATCTCTTGAAGATTGTATTAGGGTGTGATGGAACAGATACTACTAACTCAATTCTCCAAAACAGTTAGGAATATCCAGTAACCAAGACTGGAAATTCTGCACTAACAGCAACAAAAAAAGTACCAAATGTCAGCCTGGATTTTTCTTCTCGAATTCTCAGACTGATTAACTGCATCACTACATTTTCACTATTCTTAGACTTGAGCTATATACTGAATTTGGTTCCTCACAAAGGGAAACATTTTCATTTATCTTTTTAGTTTAATCCAAAGGTTAAAAGAATCAATTATGGAAAATCAGTTATGAAGATGTGAAAGGGAAGAGTGAGGACAGCAACAATTAAAATGGGCAGGACTCTTCACAGATAGCCTGTCTTTGATCATAAATTGTCATTACTCCTTTTTTCTTCCTCTTCCTTTTTTTAAATAGATAAAAGAACTAAGACTCAAAAAGTTGAATAATTTATCCAAGATCATACAAGTTATGACAGTAAGCAGTCAGGTCAGGTCTGACACCAAACCTCTGCCATTTCCTGCTTAACTTCCTCCTCCTTTGTGAAGTTTTCTTTGATTCTCTCAATTGAGGCTTAATTTTTACTTCTCTGAATTCCTGTTTAATGTTCAGCCATTATGACTGGCTTATCTCCTAGTAAAATACAGAGATTGTGTGTTCATGTGTTTGTTGTGTGTGTGTGTGAATCTTTAAAGAGATTAGCAGATCATGGATTAAAGAATATTATAAAATAATATACACTTTTACAGAAATCCCAATAAACATATAACAACAAATCACAGTATCTATATTGAAATGCTAAGCAGGGGAAATACATTTCAATAACATCTTAAGCATTTTTCTAAACTACAAAAAAAAAAATTGTTTGTGAATTTCAACCATATACCAGAGATGAAATTAGCATAAATGACTGAAATTCATAAGCAAGGTGACTGGATATTTGTACTGAAAGCCAAAGTTAATAAGACCTATAACTTTATGTTTATGAAATATAAATGAACATTTTAGCTTTGGAGGGTAAGAATGTACTTTTGTGCATGTATTTATTTGTCTAGAGGATTTTTCTAGGAAAACAACACCAAGGTCAAGAAAGAACTGCACACCTAAGGTCCTGCTTCACAGATTCTATAGCAGGCTTTGTCAAGGACCTTTATAAACAGATGCATTAGACTAGCCAACTAAGTTGAGCCTTGGCTTTATCTGTTGACACAGAGCATGCAAAAATGAGAAGGTAAGGGTCCTCTTTAGAAAATCACCTGCTCTCCATCTTCTTCTATAATTTAAATACAGTCCCAAGAATTTAAAGCTCTTGGCTGCCTGAGGACACATCAGGAGACACTAGTAAATCAACCAGTGAAGAGAGCTACAGCAGCCCACAATGTCTCTCCTCTGTGGCTGGCAGGAAATGGAAAATGCTTCAGGCAGGTGCCAGCTGTCCCCTTCAGGTGTTAAATTTTCCATGCAATGCCCTAGGGATTTTTTAAAACACTGAAAAACCTAAGGTAAGTGGCAAATAAAATTGAGTGTATCTTCAGGCAAAACCACCAGTTTAAAAGAAAGGTGTTCAGAAGAGAAAGTCATTTCAAGATATACTGAGGTCCCTAAACAAAGAATAAGCATTTGATAAAATTCAAACAGTTGCATTTTTCTACATAATCATGTTAGATCATATGCCTTAGAGTCAAATTTTGATTCAAAACAGTATGTAAAGATGCTGATAAATAGTAGACTTTATCATTGAGTTTTTCTCTTTAAAGTGTATTAAAGCTCCCCTATTGAAGAATTCAAATTGCCCCTTCATAATTTCCCCTTCAGGGGACAGGATTTCAAGGGTTTTCAATTTCAAATGCCCCACCTTCCACTCGAAAGAATATTCTACTTGTCATTGCAGACCCTATGACACACTTTAAGATTTGCCTTAAACATTTTTTTCTAATTATAAAAGTAAATCACAGTCTTTGTAGAAAAGTGAGGGGGAAAGTATAAAGAAGAAAATAGAGAATATTTATTGATTCACCATATTAACCAATATTTGCACACTGGTCCACTGCCTCACATCATTTTTCTTTCCCTCTTTATTTCTAAAAAGTAAGATAATTCTGGTATACTTTTAAAATATGAACTATTCACTTCACCTTTAATGAGGATTTCCCCATATTTTAGGAAAGCATGGTTTTCCTACCACTTGAAATATAGTTCACTTAATGGATTCAGGTGTCTGCATTTAATTCCTGATATCCAAAGTGATATTTGGTATAAGGTAAGGATCTGATTTTGAACTGTGGTGTTGGAGAAGACTCTTGAGAGTCCCTTGGACTGCAAGGAGATCCAACCAGTCCATTCTGAGGGAGATCAGCCCTGGGATTTCTTTGGAAGGAATGATGCTGAGGCTGAAGCTCCAGTACTTTGGCCACCTCATGCGAAGAACTGACTCATTGGAAAAGACTTTGATGCTGGGAGGGATTGGGGCAGGAGGAGAAGGGGACGACCGAGGATGAGATGGCTGGATGGCAACACTGACTCCATGGGCATGAGTCTGAGTGAACTCCAGAGTTGATGATGGACAGGGAGGCCTGGCGTGCTGCGATTCATGGGGTCGCAAAGAGTCGGACATGACTGAGCGACTGAACTGAACCAAACTGAAGGATCTGATTTTATGTTTTCTAAATTGCAAACCTATTCTCCTACTGAATGAATATTCTTTTTTCCCATTAATTTATATAAAGTGAAGTGAAGTTGCTCAGCCATGTCCGACTCTTTGTGACCTGTGGACTGTGGCCCACCAAGCTCCTCCATCCATGGGATTCTCCAGGCAAGAATACTGGAGTGGGTTGCCATTTCCTTCTCCATTTATATAAAGGCACTTTTAACACCTATCAGACTCTCATACATTCTTGGATATGTACATATGGAAATTCTGGTCTAGGATGCTTGTCTCTTAACATGCCAATACTCCTTTATTCCTCTCTTTTCTGCTTTTTACAAAGGTTGTAATTCTATAGATTGTGCCATCTGTTCATACAAATTCTATCAGTAGTTTTATTTTTTTAATTCTTGATAATTTTTACAAATAAACTTTAGAATTATTTAAACTAGTTCCAGTAGTTGAATCTTCTCTTAGAATCGCATCCATTTTTTAGGTTAGTTGTAGAAGACTTTATGTAGAGCTACAATATTCAAGTGTTCCCGTTTGTGGACAGAGGATTTCTACTTATTCAAGTCTTTTGGAATCCTCAGACAGATGTGTTACTTGCTCATTTCCTTTCAAGTAATTCCTCAATATTTTGTGTTTTTGAACTTTATCAAGCAGAATTTTTCATTTTAATCTTAACTGATTCTTCATGGTATAATTCCTAAATTCCAATTTACTTTTAATGCTCAACATTTTCTTCTCTCCTTATTTAAACTCTATGCATCTAAGAAGTCCCAGATTAAGTCCTCTCTCTTCTACAAAACAAACGAACAAAAAAAAAATCACAAACAATATGGGCTCTGAGATCAGAAGATGAAAATTTGAGACTTTGCCTCTGCTGCTGCTGCTAAGTCGCTTCAGTCGTGTCCAACTCTGTGCGACCCCATCAGGCTCCCCTGTGCCTGGGATTCTCCAGCCAAGAACACTGGAGTGGGTTGCCATTTCCTTCTCCAATGCATGGAAGTGAAAGTGAAGTTACTCAGTCGTGTTCGACTAGTAGCGACCCCATGGACTGCAGCCCACCAGGCTCCTCTGTCCATGGGATTTTCCAGGCAAGAGTACTGGAGTGGGGTGCCATTGCCTTCTCCAGACTTTGCCTCTGAGTTATTCTTTATTCAGAAAATAGGAATGTACACTTATTATGCATGGCTGTTGTAAGCACTGAGATAACGTAGAGGATCTGGCATATTACATAGTGAATAAATGGACACCATTATTTGTTACGTGGGGCTGTAACATAGTTCATCTTCCATAATGTGCAACACTTTTCCAATTACACAGACGAAAGAAATCACAATATAAATCCAGGATATAGGTTCATATGCTGGAGAAGGTAATGGCACCCCACTCCAGTACTCTTGCCTGGAAAATCCCATGGACAGAGGAGCCTGGTGGGCTGCAGTCCATGGGGTCGCTAAAGAGTCAGACAGGACTGAGCGACTTCACTTTCACTTTTCAGTTTCATGCATTGGAGAAGGAAATGGCAACCCACTCCAGTGTTCTTGCCTGGAGAATCCCAGGGACAGGGAGCCTGGTGGGCTGCCATCTATGGGCTCGCACAGAGTCGGACACGACGGAAGCGACTTAGCAGCAGTAGCAGTAGCAGCAACTCATTCAATAAGTATAACGAAGGCAATTTAGTTCAGTGATTAGGAGCAACCACCCTGCAGCCAGTCTGCCTGGGTTCAAATCTCAGCATCACCAATTATTATCTATGGGACTTTAAGTTCCCAAATACCTCATGTCTCAGTGTTCTTTTCTGTAAAATGGGATAGTAATAGTGTCTCACCCCATAGGGATTGTCATAATTAAATGAGCTAACATATATAAGGCAGTGTGTTGCAAATAGGAAGTACTATGTAAGGGGATGTTGTTATCATCTTTATTGTCTATCATCATTTGTCCTTGTATGATATACTAAGCACTGAGCTGGATACAATGGTAAATCAAAACTCACCTAGTCCCTGATGTCATAGAAGGATACTGGGATTAAGATCTAAATGATTGGGTGAGAAAGGGAAGTAAGGGAAGCACAAAAGGCAGGGGGCCAGTAACCATGAAGAAATCTTGAACTTGTAATGAATAAACTAGCAATGCTCATACTAAAACATCCCTAAAAATCAGCCACTCTGCTGTTTTTAAACTTTTATGCCATGATCTATTAGCGGTTCTTAAAATCAGTGTAGTGAGTCACAAACAGCATACCTTTAAAGAAAAGAGCAACCAAGCATATCACGTATAGTAACAGGAAGTAATAGTTCTTGAAGCTTTTATTTCAGTTGCAAGACATGTATGTACTGGGTTGCCACGTACAACAAATTACTAATATTCAGTGAAGTAAAAAAGAAAAAACGGAAACTCACAGACCTGGTCCAATCTTCCTCTTTTACAAACAATGAAACTGAAGTAGAGGAACACTGAGCGATATCTTTAGCTCTGATAGCTGATCAAGAGATAGAACCATGACAGAACCTTAACCACTTCGTGCCACGGCTCTTCTCTTCATATCATTTTGCCTCTTTTCAGCTGCAGTTTTGCTCCCTTCATAATTGAGCTCCACCAAGAATAAGTAAAACTTGAGGGAACCTCTAAATGGGTTTGCTCATCATGAAATGAAAGGCCTTAAAAGAATTACTCAGTGAATTATGGGAAGAAACGAAGGGGTGAGTTATGGTAAGGCTCTCACATCAACTTAACAAGAGTATCAGTGGAAACCAATAACATTCAAAATGCATGATTTTTTGGTAAAAAAATGCCAAAAATATAAAAGCAAATGTTTGATAACAGAAACTTAAAAAACAAAGAAAACCTGAAGTTCTTTGAGTATAAGATGCAAATCTTTGAAATGGACATTTTAGGCTGTCTGTCCTGGACTACCCAAATGCAAAAGGAAAACAATCACTGCCTCTGTACAATGTGGTCCATCCTTGGGTGACTGACTGGGTCCTTCACTTCTCTTCCCAATTTTAGGGGTCACAGCACAGGTGTAGGTATAATGCCAGAGGCTGATTAAAGCAGGTTGCAATCTGTCTGGGAGAGTTTCTATGTCATCCTTCATAGGGACAGGGACCAGACAAGACGACCTCTCTTGCTGCCTTCCAATTAATTCAATCAGCTTCTGCTTCTATCAGACACCTTAAACGATGCAAACCATCTACTCAACACCAAGTCCTCACCAGGAATCAGTAAACTTAGAGGCTACAAACGGTGCTTAACGAATAAGTGGGATTCATCTTTCAGCGACCATTCTTGATTTACAGCTTGTTTCTAAATAGTATTTTTTCCTCTCCTAATGATCTGAAACTTGATGAAGGTTGGCGACTGGATCTGCCTCCAGAGAATATACCCACTGAGCATCATATGGTGCCCAAATACATCTTAAGTGAGTATCAGTGTCTGTTAAACCAACTTGCATCAAGTTTCTTTCTAAAGAAGGCTTATATCAATAAAATAATCCCAACTAGCTGTGCATAACACCTCCATCTCCTTTGTTTTAATATTCTATGAAGTGTCACTCCAGGAAACCATTATGGGATATAATCAAGTTCAACTTGGAAAACTTCTGTCAAATAAACTAAAGCTACGCCTTTCATTTTTATGTTCAAATAAATGTACATAAAGGCTAGCATCAGTAGGGATGTTCTGTTTTTTGTTTCTCTCCACCCAGGCTGCTAGGATAATTTCCATAATAGAGGAAACAGAATATCCGAGACCAACTGTCTTAGATAGTGTTGAAACAACAGATCCAAGATGAGGTAAGTGTTCACTTCAAACTCTTTATAAATCAGGAACCTGTGACTGTATTTGCTCGCTTCCTAAATAATCAATAAAATATCAGTATTCATTAAGCCAAACTGATACACACAGTTGCCCAAGATCAAACATTGTGGTTTTTTATTAGAAATTTACAACAGAGTAGATTTGCTTCACATCATTTTCTTAAAAAATCTGTCTGGTATAAACTGTAGTTTCCTTCACCATTATATATAAACTAAATAATAGCTCATGATTTAGTGTGAGTCCTATATGGACCTTGGAGACGGCAATGGCACCCACTCCAGTACTCTTGCCTGGAAAATCCCATGGACAGAGGAGCCTGGAAGGCTGCAGTCCATGGAGTGGCTGAGGGTAGGACACGACTGAGCGACTTCACTTTCACTTTTCACTTTCATGCATTACAGAAGGAAATGGCAACCCACTCCAGTGTTCTTGCCTGGAGAATCCTAGGGACGGGGGAGCCTGGTGGGCTGCTGTCTATGGGGTCGCACAGAGTTGGACACAACTGAAGTGACTTAGCAGCAGCAGCAGTAGCAGTATATGGACCTGGAACACCTATATGGACCTTTCCAAGACAAATGTGGAATTCTAGCTCTGTAACCCTGAAGACTCTGTTCTGGCAACCAGCTCTGGTTTGAACTGGAAAGTCAGAGCACAACCAGGTGGACTCTCCCATTATTACCCCTGTATGTGAATGCAAAGAAAAAAAAAATTGAAAATATTTCCATCTTTAAACTTTTAATGCATGCAAATGCAAAAAAGAATTGAAAATATTTTCATCTTTAAACTTTCATCACATGCTTTAAATACCAAAACACATTTTGTGAGGAAAATTATAAATAGCATTTGATATATTTAGAACCAATGTGAAAATTGTATCCTGAGATGCACTTTTAAATTTATTTCTTTAAAATCTGCTTTTTTGAGTCTGTTCCCAGTGGTTTATTTTTACTCCCCAAATTATGTTACTAGTATCAAGGACTTGAGTAGAAAACAGGGAGATATGATAAAGGAAACATGTAGACATGATGGCTCAAATGTACAAATTTTCATAAACAGTCTTCTTTTTAGAGGCTAAGAGGAAGAGACATTCAATGGGATCTACTGTGAGCCAACATCCATGCTAGACAAGTAGGGTATATTTTTACACAATCCCTGTAATAACTCCATGAAGCAAATTTTATTATTCTTTCCATGTTTTTAAAGATGAGGATGCGTGTACATACTAACTTGCTTCCGTCGTGTCTGACTTTTTGTGACCCTATGGACTGTAGCTTGCCAGGCTCCTCTGTCCATGGGATTCTCTAGGGAAGAATACGGGAGTGGGTTGCTATGCCCTAATCCGGGGGATCTTCCCTATCCGGGGACCAAACCCATACTTCTTATGTAGCCTGCATTACCAGGCAGGTTCTTTACCATGAGTGCCACTGACGAAGCCCCCATGCACATAGTAACATCTCAATAAATGTACCCTCTATTCCATCCTTCCATGCTTGTCATCTCAGAATCAAAGGGTCCTTTCTTCTGCCATGTAATGAAAAGTTACAAACAGACTTAGGTCCTACCCCTCCTGATTACCTCTTGTGGCAACCTCTTAGCCTTCACTTTCTAAGTACAATCCTATAGCCAATTACGTTCCTTGATAATAACTAATTATTCTATCCCACACTCTAATGGCTTAATAATAAATATGATAAATAAAGAAGACTCAAAGCTAGATGTGTATAAGAGACAGGGACACGACTGAGCGACTTCACTTTCACTTTTCACTTTCATGCATTACAGAAGGAAATGGCAACCCACTCCAGTGTTCTTGCCTGGAGAATCCTAGGGACGGGGGAGCCTGGTGGGCTGCTGTCTATGGGGTCGCACAGAGTTGGACACAACTGAAGTGACTTAGCAGCAGCAGCAGTAGCAGTATATGGACCTGGAACACCTATATGGACCTTTCCAAGACAAATGTGGAATTCTAGCTCTGTAACCCTGAAGACTCTGTTCTGGCAACCAGCTCTGGTTTGAACTGGAAAGTCAGAGCACAACCAGGTGGACTCTCCCATTATTACCCCTGTATGTGAATGCAAAGAAAAAAAAAATTGAAAATATTTCCATCTTTAAACTTTTAATGCATGCAAATGCAAAAAAGAATTGAAAATATTTTCATCTTTAAACTTTCATCACATGCTTTAAATACCAAAACACATTTTGTGAGGAAAATTATAAATAGCATTTGATATATTTAGAACCAATGTGAAAATTGTATCCTGAGATGCACTTTTAAATTTATTTCTTTAAAATCTGCTTTTTTGAGTCTGTTCCCAGTGGTTTATTTTTACTCCCCAAATTATGTTACTAGTATCAAGGACTTGAGTAGAAAACAGGGAGATACGATAAAGGAAACATGTAGACATGATGGCTCAAATGTACAAATTTTCATAAACAGTCTTCTTTTTAGAGGCTAAGAGGAAGAGACATTCAATGGGATCTACTGTGAGCCAACATCCATGCTAGACAAGTAGGGTATATTTTTACACAATCCCTGTAATAACTCCATGAAGCAAATTTTATTATTCTTTCCATGTTTTTAAAGATGAGGATGTGTGTACATACTAACTTGCTTCCGTCGTGTCTGACTTTTTGTGACCCTATGGACTGTAGCTTGCCAGGCTCCTCTGTCCATGGGATTCTCTAGGGAAGAATACTGGAGTGGGTTGCTATGCCCTAATCCGAGGGATCTTCCCTATCCGGGGACCAAACCCATACTTCTTATGTAGCCTGCATTACCAGGCAGGTTCTTTACCATGAGTGCCACTGACGAAGCCCCCATGCACATAGTAACATCTCAATAAATGTACCCTCTATTCCATCCTTCCATGCTTGTCATCTCAGAATCAAAGGGTCCTTTCTTCTGCCATGTAATGAAAAGTTACCAATAGACTTAGGTCCTACCCCTCCTGATTACCTCTTGTGGCAACCTCTTAGCCTTCACTTTCTAAGTACAATCCTATAGCCAATTACGTTCCTTGATAATAACTAATTATTCTATCCCACACTCTAATGGCTTAATAATAAATATGATAAATAAAGAAGAGTCAAAGCCTCTCTATCGTTATTATAATCAGCATGTATAGACTTTTTGTTGATTAACTGGATGTGTTGATCTCATTTGGAAAAAGATCAGATTAATGTGACAAAGTGCTTTTGAACTGCATGACTGTTTTTCACTCCTTTTCTCAGTTAAGGTCACAGATGGAGTCATTTTCAGTGCTGTGTTCTCAGTCTGCAAATGCTGTTTTCCTCACACTATTGGCTCTTTTCTACCCCCACAGTCAGGGGCTATGTCTAACCAAGTTATAGGGAGACCAAGTTCATTTCCAATTCTTCTTGCCTCTGTAGTTCTTGATCGTGTTTCTCCCCTAAACAGCCATGCTCCTGTCCCTTCATCCCTGCCCAACAAGTGCTGGACACTAGCAAGATAAACCACTTCACAAAGAGCTATTCATGGCTGATAATGTTCAAGGTGGGACCAGCCTGAGATTATTTTCTTGACATGCCTTCACTTCTGGAATGTATGTAATCAGCATATTGTATGTAGGAAAGAATTGCCAAATATAGATGGCCATTTATTTCAACTAGTCCAATAATGATCCTCTCCCCAGATTTCTAGGAATCAACAAAGAGGGGAGGGACAACTCCAGCCAAATTCTACAGTGTTCCTTTTTAAATAGGATACTAGTCAATTGAAATTACATATGGAAAAAACATTTAGCTTTAAAAAGATCTCCTATGTATAACTTTTATTAATAACATTTCTACTTTTCTTCAAAGATAAAAATTCACTATTAAAAATACAGAAAAAGCATTATCAAATATTATCAAACCAATTGCTATTTTCCTTTCAATCTAATTTAAAAAAAACTGCCTATCAACACCTTTTATTCCTGTTATAGTTACAAAATGATGAATAATTTTCTATTTACATTGATCAATTTTCCAGGTGGTATCTCATCTTCTTTATTACATAATTTACCATTTATTATGTTTTGCTCTTTCACTTCATAATCATCCCCAGCTTTTACTTGCTATGGCATAGACTTCTGTGCTTCAATAATTTGCTAGATCTTTTAATTCTATTTTTGGATATTTTATCTCATCTCCTGCACATATTTGTAGGTCATCACATCTCATTTATGGGCTTCCCTGGTGGCTCAGATGGTAAAGAATCTGCCTGCAGTGCAGGAGACCCAAGTTCAATCCCTGGGTCAGAAAGATCCTCTGGAGAAGGGAATGGCTACCCACTCCAGTATTCTTGCCTGGAGAATTCCATGGACATAGGAGGCTGACAGGCTACATACAGTCCATGGGGTTGCAAGAGTCAGACACGACTGAGCAACTAACACTTCATACCTGAAATATGCAACTTCTTCAAAGAAGGTAAATTCCACTGAAATATAATTCTTAGTACCTGCAGCAATTTTCAAAGAAATTCCTAATCCTTTAATTTTATGATCAATTTCATTATCTTAGCTACAAGATGTTAGCTGAGAATAAAATTCAGATAACTAAAGATGAGGAAATTCTCACCTATTTCTTTCTATTTCAAAGTATCATATTAGAAAATTCACTTCTACCATTTACTTGCTTCAATTAACCTTTGGACAAAAACAACAAAAGTCATCTAAAAAAGGTATGATTATTCTATCATTCAAAAACTTCTTTCCAGTATCCTTTATATTTATTTTATTCCTTAACCTCCAAATTATATGTGCTTTTTGACATTTTCCATCTTACTGATACTATTTTTTTTCCAGAGTCACTCAAATATATCTTAGGCCTTAAAATGTGGGGAAATTTGGTTTCCCTATCTATTGCAGTGAGAAAATATAATTACATTAAAGGACATAAAGAGTGAATTCTCGTTTATTCTTTACATGGTCTTTATCATAAGTATATAGTTAAATATACACTTAGTAGCAAACCAAGAAAACATTTAGACTAATTAGGCCTAGGCTCTAGGAAATGAGTTCACAGATTACACCTGTGAGACAGCATTCGGGTCAATTCAGTCAATTTGAAACAAAAAAATAAATTAGCTCAGAGGTAGAAAAAAAAACTGTCAATAGTTCTGCTTTTGAGCTGATATAAATACAACCTTTATGAAAGATAAGCTATTCTGCACATGGAAATAGATCTCATGCTGTCCAGATCATATTTAAGATCTTATAACATAGGGCATTCTAACTTTGAAACAGCCTTTGAACCACCTATACGACAAGGAAGAAAGAGAATTAGAACAAGGACCAGAGGGGAACAGCATCAAACACGATACAAATGAATACAGATAGAAGAATAAGATGTTTTGTTTCCAGTATACATGTAGGTTTCTACAATATGATTTATGGCATACGGTAAGATAATCACTATAAACATCTTACATATTTTACACTTATTTTGCATTTCCTGCTTGCCAGAAGCCACCTTGAAAAAATCTAACCTAGCTTAATAATGTTCAAAAGACTAACAACTACCACAAAAAATGGCAATGAAACACAATCACAGTGTAATTACTATTCAGCAAGGAGCAGAATGGAAGCATCCTTTCTCTAGCTGTAATCAGTTTATAATTATGGCCCTGCAAACAAGGCAACACATAAAGAAACAGCAAGAAACTCCTACCCAGCTTCCATGTTGTAAATTTATGGGGTCTTGAAGCTTTTTATCTTCACCGCCCTGACAAATGACGGAGACTCCAAAGTTCTTCAGTGGCTGCTCCCTTCATGAGCACCAGCATCCAGACCAGATGTACAGGTTAATGTTCCACAGAAGCTAATTTATTTTTTTAATGCTAAAATCCCATAGAGCATGATAAATAACATAGGTTTAAAATATAAATAATTAAAACTAAACATTAGGAGAAAGTAGCTGCTACTTTGTAACAAATAACAACCCTAAACTAACATGAAGCATGCTCTTTCTAAAATATGTGGATATCATCTAATTGTATGACTTGCTAAAATGACTTTTTTTCAGTGGAATAGAAAGTGTGAGTTGCCTTCTGCTACTGTAACCATTTACATCTTCTATAGAGTGACTTTCTAGAGAAGTTTGCTATATAGATTATGCTATACAGACTCAGAGATCAATTTATCTTGAAAAGAAAGACCATAAAGACTATTTTAATGTATTTAAAGAGTTAAATATTCTTTTGTCTAACTGGTAGTTTGGAGTATGGAATTCACTATCTGTTTAATTGCAAAAGCAGTCTATGTAAAAGCATATTCTTAAAGATATTGTCCATGAAATTCTAGCATTTTAAAAAACAAACCAAAAAAGTACATGATTAGCATAATCAAAGTATACATTGAAATTTCTTTTTGTTTGATAAATATGGAGTTACTGTACTTGCTAAAGAGAAATCTGTTATGAAACTTAATAAGGATGAAAGAAATAATATACACATTCACATCTACATTTTAAATTAAATGTTGGGTATTGGGCTTCGTGAGCTCCCGCAAAGATACCCTGCTTATCTAACTTACATGCAGAGTACATCATGCTGACTGCTGGACTGGATGAAGCACAAGCTGGAATCAAGATTGCTGGAAGAAGTATCAATAACCTCAGATATGCAGATAACACCGCCCTTATGGCAGAAAGTGAAGAGGAACTGAAGAGCCTCTTGTTGAAAGTGAAAGAGGAGAATGAGAAAGCTGGCTTAAAATTCAACATTCAAAAAACTAAAATCATGGCATCTAGTCCCATCACTTCATGACAAATATATGGGGAAACAATGGAAACAGTCACAGAGTTTATTTTTCTTGGGCTCCAAAATCACTGCAGATGGTGACTGCAGCCATGAAATTAAAAGACACCTGCTCCTTG